>JAUMJM010000008.1:13047500-13190000 GCA_033558235.1 Neomorphus geoffroyi
GGTATGTATTTTTGCCCATTCCCCTATGTTGTGCATACAAATGCCAAACCAGAAAAATGGAAACCACTGAGACTCTTGGGTTCTAGGATTGCCAGTACATCTGAAGGCTGTCCTTAGGATGAAAGTGTTTGCTTAAGTACAGGAATACCAATAAATTAATTGCCGATTGATATTATACCTGGCTTTTCAAGCTTTTGCTTACAGTGCTTGGCTTCTTCCCAACAGCTTATTAGAGTTTGCGGTAGAACAATGAATGTCAGTGTCCTCAGGTAGATCAATAATTTTCTTAATCAGGGTAGAAATGCAGACTTCTGCATCTGCAATAGTCTTCTGTCCTAACTTTGTGTTTCATGAAAGCGTTTTCAGAGTTTGATTATTCTTATGTCAGGCTAGATATCAACAATTGTTCAGATGACTTGCATCCTGAGAGAACTTGCATTCTGAGAGAACTTGTTTTCTTGACTATAATTGGAGTTTGGTATGTCAAGAGCAGGTTAAATCTGCCTGCATATTATGGTCACAGAATCACAGAATCATACAAAAGTTTGGGTTGGAAGGGACCTTAAAGCCCACCCATTTCCACCACCTCTGCCATGGGCAGCAACACCTCCCACTGGACCAGGCTTCTGAAGGCCCCATCCAACCTGGCCTTGAACCCCTCCAGCGATGGGGCAGCCACCACTTTTCTGGGCAACCAGTGCCAGGGCCTCACCACCCTCTCAATAAAATTTCTTCCAAATATCTCATCTGAATCTCCCCTTTTTCAGCTTAAAATCACTCTTTCTCGTTCTGTCCCTGCATTCCCTGATAAAGAGCCCCCTTCAGGTGGGGTTGTACTGAGGGCTCCGGGGAGCCTTCTTTTCTCCAGGCTGAACAATCCCAACTTTCTTAGCCTCTCCTCATATGGGAAGTGCTTCAGCCCTCAAGTCATTTTGATAGGCCTCCTCTGGACCTGACCTAACAGGCCCTTGCCCATCATACGTTGGTCATCCCAGAACCGAATGCAGGACTCCAGGTGGGGTATCATGAGAGCGGAGTAGAGACAAAGAATCCTCTCCTTTGTCCTGCTGGTTACACTTCTTTTAATGCATCCCAGGATACAGCTGATTATTTGAGCAAATACTTTTTGGAGGATGATATGTTTGCTAATATTACTGAGAAGCCACTCTTTCCAAATACCCATCATTTTACATTATATTCAGCAATGTTTAAACTTGTTTTAATTGAACCCTAAAATTTAAGTATATGGATTACTTTCCCGAATGTTTTAAATTTACAATTTCTGCCTTGACATTACAAGAAAGACATGAAAGCTTTGCATGGGGAAGGCCTTTCTGTATCTGTCTACACATAAATGTGAAAGCATATGTGCACATGTGGGGAATTATGCTCAGATATCAATCCTGTTTGAAGGACTCCTTAAAAGAGAGAATGCTAGAGGCTAGGCAGTGTTTCCAGGAAACCTCACTGTGTGCTTACAGGGCTTCAGAGCTCTTCGTAAGATCCACTGTTGGCTACTGTTGTGGTCACCGAGGTGTTTTAGATAGCCTACACTGGAAAAGGTTTTTGATGAAAAATCTTCGGGAATATTTATGACTAACTGGAGTATGAGCCAAAATCTGAGCATGCTGTCTCTAAGTCCACCAATCCATTTTAAGGCTCACCAACACCCTACCAATGACTCGTTTCAACAGATGACAGGTAGTGCTACAGAAGCCTTCATTGAGGTACGTGCAGTGGCAGTAAAGAACATGCATTTAACTCATATCTGTGGATTCATAACTGCAAATGCATAGTTTAAACCAGGGAATTTAAAGCAAATACATCGTAATATAGTACACGTTTTCAATTATACTTACTTTAAAGTAAGCATAAATTATTTAATAAATGCACTTTGTCACAAAATTGGTTAGTAATCTTTATCATAATTATGTTAATAGCAATAATATTAAAAACCCAATAATAATAGTACTCCTAAATTACTCTGTTCTTCAAAATAACACAAATATGTCATGAAAACAAATAACTTTCAACCTTGGAAAAGATTTTTCTATAATCATTAAATAAATAATAATAAAAAAGCACACATATACATTACCTTATTGCCTCTTTTTCCCCCTAGGTTCCAATTTAATGAAACAGACCATTTTTCTACACTACTAACTTTCTTATTCCAAGAACACAAAGGAAATAGAGACCTATATAAGTATTCTTGAAAATATTGCTTCATTTACAGTTTCCAGAAATACTTTTCAGAAGAAATCTGATGACAAAGACAGTCAAAACAGGAAAAACAATAGGAAAGTTTATGACGTATAAAATGAATTCTTCAAAAGAATTTAGTTTCAAAATGCCAAGGGTTATAAGTCAACTATATGCAGCACATATTACTATTTATTACCTTGCATTTGGCTGAAATTCATCTCTTTTGACAACCTTGGGTAAATCATGTTACATATTTCATAAAATACGAGTGCTGGACCTTTTTCTGAAGACACTACTTAGCAAGTGAACTCATTGCTATTGGTTACATCCCGGTTGCCATAAGCTCCCTTAAGACTGGGGTTTTTGCAAGGTCTTGTGGCAGCTGACTCAAAAGAAAGACATTTATAGATAATATGCAAAAATTTAATGTGCACTTTTCAGAGTTCAGATAGAAAGGTAAATATAAATTGAGATGCACTGGTTTCAGTTTTGAGGAAATTTACTGGGTGAAAGCTTTGTATTTTTTTTGTTTCATTTGAATATATTCAAAGCCCCTCAGAATATACAACTTCATAGCTAAGGTATTTTTTATTCTTGAAGGCTCATTATTTTACAGTGAGGTTACTGAACCTGTACCACATAGCGCAGATTACCCAGTGCAATATTAATCAAAATATACATGGCAAATGGGATCCAAACAGTGCCAAATAGGCATCTGCTTTTAGCAGAGAACAAAAATGCATTTAGCTCCTTTATGAAAAGGTATTATGGGCAATTTATTTTTAAACCATCTCTCTAACACCATTAACTAGCATATAATTTAATGTACTCCCAAGCAACTTGACTTTTACATTTCCTTCAAAACATTAATTTGCTTTTGCAAATTGATGTAAAAGATGCTTTTGACCCCTGGAATGATTCAAACCATTAACAATAAATTAGATTATCCTTTAAAACAAGATCACCATTTTTATTTTTGGATGGAAAAATAAAATACTTCTGTTCCTGGGAGTGAGATAATATTGCTTCCAGGGAAATAAAACTTGGAATGGTTACAATTATTTATTTTGCCTGTCTTTATCTGTGGCAGTGTTAAGGAACTCACTTCAGAAAATTTTCAGTCTACTCAAACATTTTTAGCAGATTAGGTTAAAAGTTTTTTTGGGGAGAGGTATTTGGGATGATTTAACTTCAGGAAATTGTCATTAGGCTAATGTGCTTTCTTACTGAAATCCCGTTCGTATGCATGACAGAGCACTCTGTTTCCAGAAAAGACAGAAAAATACAGCCCTCCAAGGATATGTGTCTATCTTTTAAAATAACTGTCAGTTTTCCAAAGCTCTGCTACTGAGAGGGAAAATCTTACCATTTCAGGCACATGGTATTATGATGCATTTGAAGATGCTCACTAATCAATAGGCTTCGCTATCATAACTATGACCAAGCAGGAGAAATGTCAGAGGAGAACACCTGAGCACATGCAACTTGAATTTGACAGTGCTGACGGCTGAAAGCTCTAACTGACTCATATCCTTAGCATGGATGTGTCCCAGGAGGAGAAGAAAGACCTCCCCTGTGGACTGTGTTATATTCACCCTCCTTGTCAGGTCCTAAGTATCCACTTGCTAAAATCTAAGATCCTGATGCAAAGCCTATGGAAAGCAATGGCAAGAACTCTTATTAACTTTGTTGAAGACCCCAGGGATTGACTTCAACCCCCCTCATTTGCATTGTATAGTGGCATGAGCCTCTCCTAGCAAAATATCTAAATACATACTTAATACAAGCAGATGAGTAACAGAAAGGTTTATTATGCAACTGGTCTTGGTGATTACAGTTAGAAAGATGCAGTGAGATGGAAAAGTCTGACTGGTTTTCTTCTCCGCCCCCCCAAAACCAAAGACCTTGGTTTATAACACATGGAGCCTGTAACTTTCATCTTAGCAAGTGCAGCTTTACTTGTAGTTTCTATTACAGTCTTGTGTAAGGCAAAGGTCTAGAAAACTTGATCTCATTATCAGCCCAATTATTTACAGCTGGGTTATTTCTAAAGGATATATGCAATATTTATAGACTTTCTTAAAAGTGTGGAGTGGGGGGGGTTTCAATTTATCCCACAGAAAATCTCTACACCGATACCTATCTAGATGCTCAAAATATATCTTACCACACAGATATTACAAGTCATTAGTATGAACAGCAAGTGGCTTCAACTTCGCACTTAATGTGGTTCTCAATTTGCAAGGATCACTTAGATTGTATGATAAAAAATATTTGCAAAGAAAAGAATTAATACACAAGCCTGCACTACACATCCACTGCACCTGGCGGCTGTACATTCCAGATACTGAAATAATATGACCAGGGCAATCGTCTGATTAGTTCTTGTAAGAAGGGTTTTTCTCTTATCAGAAACCTAATATTAAAGGAAAAATGTTCAACAATTTCAAATGTTCAAAATATTTCAAATTAAATATAGAAGTGTTATGCCATTTTATTATCATTTCACGACTCAGAGCATTCCCATTTAGGCAGCTTTGACTTGATGTGTGGAAAGTGGGACATTTTCTTGAGTTGAAAAGTTTTTCTTTGCCTCCTTTTGCTACTGTTCTCTGACCATCAGTTGCTCTGTGTTATTCATAAAGCCATTTTTTAACAAAAAAAGTAAATCTTATTCTGATTTTTAGACACTTGCATGTTTCAAAAGTTTTGTAATCCTGACTATGCCACTTTGCTAGACCACAATATATGCATCTGCTTTGAAAGTAAGAAATTCAGATTTCAACGGGCACAGAGATTTCCAATCCAAGCAGCCATGACCGTTCTGCAAAGGAGAGCATTTCTGACAGCTGGATGCTGCTGAAATGCTGGTTCTGTGATGTTCTTGCATTCTTCCAGAAAACAAAGAATGTCTAGGTTATGGCTAATCTTGTTTGGTGGCAGCAAAGAACAAAGGTCTGGGGAAAAGTCTGGGAGCAGCCTTTGGTGAATCAGAATGTGTGGATCATTTGTTTTATATGCCAGAAACAGGTTGTGTTAATTTTTTTTACAGTGATTTCAAAATTTTCCTATTTCCTTTTATTTCCACAAATCCTTCTCAGGAAATAGCAAACGCTAGTGGCTTGGAGGGTTGGGTAAGAACACATATATTTACAAAAATTTTATTATCTGTCATTTATATTTCTATATGCTTACTAGGTTATAGAATTGATTAAACAGAAAAAGAAAGGAAGTTATCTTTCTACATATTTTTCAATCCAAATGCAGGAGGGGAATATGTAACCATTTTCTCATGCACTCCACCAGGTGAAGTGTGAGCTATCAAACCATGTTCTGGCCTGTTTTATTGAGCTGGGAAAATGAATCTTTACAGTCCTTACATGTCTCTTTTCCCCAAGCCATCCAGCCTTGACCTCACCAGAGATTATACCCTTAGGGTACATCCAACCTCACTAACACCCTGTAATCCTCATTGTTTCACTTATAAGCAGATCAGTATTGAAAGATTCTTCATATTAACTTTTAAGCTGCTAAATTCAGATGAAAAGCTAAACTATTCAGAGCAGTTACTCCTTGAAACAGCTCGCAGAGTTTACTGTTGTATTAAAAAGGGGAAGTGACTAATAAGATAAACTTTTGCTTGGGAAAGTTGTTCTGATGCTATTCCATCACTTTTGTGAGCCACTCAGTGGAGCAAGTTATCAGCTATCCTTTCTTTCCTACATTAATTCAGCAGGCTAGTATTCCAGCTTAGACCAACACACATATGGAAAGCTACAGTTTTAGGAATAAGTGAGTAAACAGATAGTTTTTTAACATATATTAAATATATTTAAATATATAAGAAAAAATGCTGTACTTCAGTTGTAGGATATATGTATATTTCTAACTCCTTTAATGTAATGTAGACACCATTCTTGCACAAGAGTATTTTTGTGATTTTTTTGATTGAATAGATATTTTTGTGTCTCATCAAATGAATTTAAAATGTATCCAAATTTCAAAAATATATCAACAAATCAATGTGCATTCTGGGGGGGTATGTGTGTGGTTGTCATTTAACCAGTTTTATTACACTTCTGATTGTGGTAATTATATTTTAAAGTGTCATTTTGTACATTCTGTGTCTTGTGAAGAAGAAGTAGCAAAATGTAATGGTAGTTTTTTGTGCTATCTTGGAATCTTAAGCTACATATTTTATTTTTCTTTTCCTTTATAAAACAGCAGGAGGAGAATTCCTTTACATGCTGACTCTGTAATCTGAATATGAACTTTACAACAGGTAGAGAATTTTCTTGAGCACTGTTGAAACTATAGCAGAAATGAACAGAAAATTGATAGTAAAAAAATATATGTATCATACAAAAATGTAATATAACATATAAATAAATTATAAAAATGTATATATATAATTATAAATAAAAAAATAAAAGCATGTAGTCTCCTTTTGAAGGTGACTGTGAATGTGGTAGCTTCCTTGACCTAGTACAGCTTAAGCACAAATCAAGTGAATTAAATGAATCAGGAAAAGAGAGAGAAAATCCTGATTAAAGGCCTTTTATGTTTTTTTGAAAACAGAATACTCAATGCACAGTCACATTAAAGACTCACTAGCCTCTGCATGTACTTTGGTGCAGCCACGGGGACTGCTGGGAGTGTTTTCATATTTGTAGCCCTGTCTCTTAAATAGGTTCAGAATTTAGCCCTGAGGCAGTGATGTACCAGGTTAGACTTTAAACCCTAGTTTCTGTTATCCAGGTAACCTCCTGCATGAATTCATTATATTTTGCAAAAGTACAGACATTGAAGCAAAGGTTCCCCTGCAAGGGCAAAAGTAGATTTACTACTAATGGAAATGGACTACTAATTCTATGTTCACCCTCATAAAACCCCTGCAGTGCAGCAGGGAACAGAAATTAAAGAAACATTTGGAAGGTCAGCAGCACGGGAATATTATGTAAAGAACAAAGACTGTGGATTTCAAAGGGTGAACTGCAGAAATGTAAAGTGGATATCTAGTCTCAACTCATCTAATATAATTTTCAATGAACTGTGTTGTTGCATATGGAGGAAAAGGTCCCCTGCCAAGCAGAGCAAAAATAATCTATTAGAGTGTATGAAAGTATACCTACTGGCAAGAGATGCCAGGTTTTTAGTGATTAAGTTTAGTTTTCTAGACTTACAGAGGAAGGGAAAAAAAAAAGAGGAGAATAAAAATTATAAATTTCCCTGACCTGAAATCTTCTTTGCTTGGCTGTGTTGAAAGAGAGATTTGCACCTTTGGAATTATTCTCCATCCAGAGAACGTGAGGGGCACAGACCTGACAACTGTATTTTAACTATCATAAACTACATTTGGAAAAAACCCTGAAGGACCCCACAGAGTAAATTAATCAACTCTGAGCATTAATCTACATTGATTCAAATATAACATATTAAAAATTTCCTCATTCTACACTGATCGTCCAAAGTGATGAAGTGATGCAAGGACAAATCCTATTCAAAGGATTTTACCCTACTTAGACTTATGCCTGTGTTCAAGTCACGGTGAATGCACTCTCTTCAGCAGGTTGAAATTAACATGCACTGAGATAGGACAATTATACTGGGTTTGGTACCTAAGCCATTGCAAAGAGAATTAAAGTTGTTATCTATACTAATACAACCACTTACTTTTTATGCTTGTAGGGAAAGACACCATTGCACCACCACAAACTGAAATAAAGTTCCTTTGGAAAAAAAGAAAATAAAATTAGAGAGCAACAGATGTTTTGAAATATTTTCCTTCCAACCAACAGGAGCTAGAATGCAGTTTCAATTTTTAGTTCATTATTACTTAGTTGCTATTCACATCATGTTAGCAGTTATTGTAGTCAGAAAAGCAGTAATAAGAAATCTAAACAAATAATTTGATATTGGGTGATTATGTTTTGAATTATAGTCAATAGTTATTGCAAACAAAATTAAAATATCTTGAAATGCCCAGAAATGCATGGCCTTCTTTAATACTCACGTGGCATAACAGCAACTCCTGCAAAAAGCAACGAGCAGTTAAGCTTCAGGCTCATCTCCTTGGAACACACTTCATTATACCATAGGTAGGGATTAATTTGGAAAATCAAGCTTATAAAGAGAAATAAGTAGATTATAATATAAAAAGGCCAATAAAGTCAACTCCTGCAGTCCATAAGCATCAGATTTTATAGGTGTTTATTTGTAACATGGTTGGGAAACCAATATGATCCCTGGTAGAGTATTTGGAGGAGTAACATCATAGAGAATGGTAATTATATTTCCCCTCAATATAGCCACAATAACAGCTCACACAGATATTACCCTGAGTTTGTAAACACTTCATCCCAAAGATAATGAAAAATTAGTAGTTCAAACAAGAGTCATAAATGCGATTAAAAGATTAGAGGACTTAATATATGAAAAAATATAGAGCACTGAATATATATAGCTTGGCTAAAGACAACTGGAGTGTTCATAATAACTGGCTGTGAATATTTGAAGGGAATAATCACTAAGAACAGAGAACATTTAATTGACCATACAGAAGGGACTGAATAGGAGAAATATAATGAAACTGAGAAAGGTTTAGCGTAGATAATCAAGAGAAAAGCTGTGGACAGTGACAGCTGCTGGGACCGGAATAATATTTCAATTTTTACATGCTCTGCTGTATACCTTAGCAATATCCTTTTCACTAATGCCAACCATTTCTCTGTCAGAAAAGGAGTTAGCTCATAGGTATTACAGGAAAAATACTACTAAAACATTATAAATGTTACACAACAAATCATTGAAAATATCCTCCTGTTCTCTTCTCCCTTGGCAAGCACAAAAATGGTGGAATTCCTTCAAAAATGGGGCACATCGGCCACTTACATCTACCTCTGATGGGTACTTTACAATACAAAAATATTTTGCTGGCTATTACTTGCAAAACCACAAAACTTTTCATATACTGTGACAGATGATGACACAAAGCAGGACTGATTTTGTGCAACAGGTCTTATAGAATAATAGAATGTTTAAGGTTGGAAAAGACCTCTAAGATTATCAAGTCCAACCGTCAGCACACCACCATCATGACTACTAAACCGTATCCTGAAGTGCCATGGCTACACAATTTTTGAACACTTCCAGGTATGGTGACCACCACTTTCCCGGGAAGCCTCTAACAGTGGTTCACCACTCTCTCAGTAGAGAATTTTTTCCTAATATTCAATCTAAACCTCTGCTGGTGCAACTTGAGGGCATTACCTCTCATCCTATCGCTTGTCACTTGGGAGAAGAGACCAGCACCCACCTTGCAACAACCCCTTTTCAGATGTTGTAGACAGTGACAAGGTCTCCCCTCAAGTCTCCTCTTCTCCAGTCTGAACAATCCCAGTTCCCGCAGCCACTCCTCATACGTCCTGTCCTCCAGACCCTTCCCCAGCTTTGTTGCCCTTCTTTGGACATGCTCCAGCATTTTAACTTCTAAAACTGAACCCAGGATAAGAGATGTGGTTTCACCAATGCCGTACAAAGGGGTAATTCCTTCCTCACACCTGCTGGCCACATCATTCCTGATCCAAGCCAGGATACTACTGGCCTTCTTGACGACCTGGGCCACTGATGGCTCATGTTCAGCCACAGTCAATTAACACCCCTAGGTCCTTTTCTGCCAGACACTCTTGCCCAAGCCTGTAGCATTATCACAGTATTATGTTGGGTTGTTGTGTCCCAAGTGCAGGAGTTGGCGCTTGGCCTTGTTAAATGTCACATAATTGGTCTCAGGCCATAAGTTCAGTACATCCAGGTCCCTCTGAAAAGCTCATTACAGTCAAGCTGTTCAACTCTCCCACCCAACTTGGTGTCAGCTGCAAATGTAATGAGGGAGCACACGATCAGCTCATCTAGATTGTTGATAAATATATTAAACAAGATTGACTTCTGGCAGTATGACACTGTTGGTGACCACCCCATGGGATGGTATTGCACTGCTGCAACAGCTGCTTCATGAGGACTTCACAAAACACCCACTGAAGAGATCTCATATTTTTCACTTTTTACAGAAGAAAGAACTGGAAATGGCTGCAGTTGGAACAGCAGGTGTGATAGACACAGTGATACAGTAACAGTATGTGTGAAGTTATGTCAGATAATTTTCTTCTTATACTTTTAAAATTTATATAAAATGAAAAAAAAACTTTGGAAAATCACCAGCACTGACCTGTGATGTTCCTGATCCATAAACTATTAGAGACCAAGGCAGTGTTTGGTCATATTTGCTCTATTTTTACATTACTCTTCAGGGATGGAATTAAGGAACTGTCTGACACAAAATAATGTGTTGGGTCAATCCTTTACCTGATCCAGCATGGCTCTTCTTACGGAACATCAGAGCTCTGTTACTCATAAGATACAGCATTCACTTTGACATGGGCAATAAACCAGGACCACTATATGATGTAAGCTGCCAGTGCTCACTCCCGCAAGCCCTCATCTTCTTTTATGTCCTGGTAGGGCTGTTCTTTCCACACATTTTACAGCGATCACTCCCCTACAAGCACTGTCTGCAGAACCTTCCTCAGTGACAGCCACCTGGAGAAATTCCAGCAAAGCATGTTTCCATCAAGATCTATTAAAATAAACTGCTTAATAGGGAAATTGTTGGATATCAACGAACATCTCAAAGTTCTTTTAGAATGTACTTCTGGGTTGTTTTTTTTTTCATCTTACACTTACCATCCAGTTCCTTGTTACGCTTGTTAAAAAGGAACTCCCAAACTCTGAGTAAAACTATGAGATCAGCTTCTCAAAAAAATAGTAAAGTTGTTATCATTTGATGGGGGCAAATTTCTGAAATGTCACAGGTTTTCCCACAAGTGGAAAACCATTTCCGACTTCATACTGACGCTGGCATGACCTTATATAAAGAAAATGAGTGTTATAGTTTAGTAATTCGTATACAGGGGCAAAAGAATTATGCATTATAATGCAATGGAAAATGAATATGATAAAGTGACCTCAGCTTAGTTACTGCCTACTTGACTTGAATTTCCACTGATTCGCTCCCTATGCAACAGTAGCAGGTTGCGCCTTTTTTTTTTATTATATTTTTTTGGCAGTTCTTGGTGTTACAGGGAGCAGATCCTCATTTTACACGTTGCTCACACTCTAGCTGCTGGTCAAGGTGTGCCCAGGCCACTCCATAAATTCATACATCATGGGCTTGTCTTGCTATCCTGCTTGAGAAATGAACATAAATACAAAGAAATATGTAACAAAAGTATCAAGAATTCTCTGGATTCTGATCATTATCACAAAAATATCTCTGTGCAGAGGAAATTAGATTTTAAGTCTAATTTTGTATAGAACTAATAATAAAATCTACAAGTGATGAACAAGACTTTGATACAAAGAAAGATAATTTTTAGTGTATTAATTTTGTTTCTTTCTCTTCAAAGTATACCTATACAGCTCCTGTGTCAAAAATTTCCTCTTAGCTGAGATCCAGATTATTAAATCTTTTATGAGTACTTAATCTGAATCTCTCTTTATAGCATGTGAGCAGCATTTCTTCTGTATTTTAGTTAGAAAAATTGATTGTATTGAATCTAGTACTCTCATAGTTCTAATTTACTTCTACCCACTCTAAAGAAGAACTACCTGAAACCGAGGAAAATACTTTTCTCTAGATTGAAATGATTTAATTAAAAAAAATCAAAGACTTTATTGGTGCTCTAATGTTTTCCAGAGCCATTTGTAGTCAAAAATAAAAATATTTTATTTTATTTTAAAAAAATATGGATAAGCAGAATATGTATTTGCATGTATACATATATATGCACATATATGTTTCAAATAAATTGATATTTCTACCATGTTGTATTTTTTGTTAATATTATCAAAATTAAACTCTGCTTGTCAATTTTTAGAAATACTGTTCTAGACCCAAAAATTAAGTTATAAATGTTTTGATGAACTCACCATGCCCTCCCAGGGAAGGTGGTGTGACTTATTTTTCAGAGGAATCTCCTGCACAAGACATCTCCTCATTTCTGAAGAAGTATTTACTTTTCAGACAGTGAATTATGGAAATAATAGCAATGGGAAAAAAATAAAAAATGTTACTACTGTAAAAAGACGTGAAAAAAGACCATGCTTTTGCCTGCCTTGTTAATTCTCTTAATGATTATTTGTATAGTTGTCAGAAACAAAAAAGTCATCTTTTTTTTTCCTCATAAATGGAGGCAACAGGTTCTCTTGCTAAGTATTTACTATCTCAGCCCACTACTGACTTTTGGAGCATTGTTCTGTAACAAGACTTTTTTTTTTTTTTTCAGGAATTTATGGAAAAATTTAGACTAGCAATACCCACAGACAATACCAATCAATCCCCATGTAGAATTCCAAACTTTATCTATGCCTAGGTGTTTCTGTTTGTGTAACTTCATAATTTAACTCGCTTTTCTAAAGAAGGACTTCTCAATTTTTAAGTTTGTCTTTGTCTGTATTTTCTTGAAAAGCTTTTGAGAACATAGTTATAGGAACATTTAATTCCCATAAAAATTTGGATACATAACTTGCTTTACAATTACAGCTCAAATCTGAGACTATCCACTTGAGTTCCTCCAGGGATATGAGAATGGCTGCCAGTTAAAAATGTTATCTATTTATTTCACTTTAGCTTTCTCTCAAGCACCTCTCAAACTGGAGAAAAGGACACATGTTTCATGTGGTACCATGGCCAGCCCTAAAGTGATTTAATTGTAATAATCTTATTCACAGAAAACACTATACTGGGTAACCAGATTCTAAGAAATTTTTAACGTAAAACATATAACCCTAGAGTTTTTTATATATATTTTTATATTTATATTTATATGCTCCTGTTTGCCAGAGCCATGGTCATGTATTGGTTTGATTACCACATCTTTGCTGACATGACTAGGATTTATCAACCACTTCTTATATTTCAAAATAAAGAAGTGATGACTTAACATATATTGCTCTACTGGAGCCTGATAAGTGATTGTTGCCAGCACAGAACTTCTGAAGCCAGTATGATTTGTGTTAAAGCTGCTCTCTACCCTTTAATTACATTTTTCCTAACCAAGGACCATGATGATTGTTTCAATTTGAAATAGATTATTTTTGTTCCTATATCCATATGCTAGAGAACGTTTTTTTGGATGAAGAGACTTTGATCTTCAAGAGATTTGAAACTGACACCTTATTTTTAACAGTGGATGTGTCATTGCTATAGACATCTAGGTCAATGTTGGAATTTCACTAAGCAGCCAAATCAGTCCTTGGTGCTATTCCATTTGAATCATCAGCAGAATCAAACATACCCTCTTGTGATTAGAATTAAAGAACTACATATATTTTTGTGAAGCTTGAGCAAATGTTTACGTAGTCACTGAGAATTAATATGTGATTACTTTTAATTTATGTTATCAGCTTTTTGCATGTAGTCTAGAAGTCAAGTCAAACTTGAATCCTGACTACTGCTTCCTATCCTGAAAGCTTCCGAAAAGTTCTTGGAAGTGTGAAAGTTCAAACTTTTAACCAAATCTAAACTGCATTGCTTGAGTTCATTTCTAATAAGAGCGAAACTGAATGATACCTGGACATTTTAGAGTACCCTCAATTATATCAATGCTGAAATCAGTGTAAGTCCAGGAAGGATAATTTTGCCCTCTATATTTCCAATTTAACATTCACGTATATTTCTGGCAATACGTGATTAATCCACCTAGTACGTAAACTTTAGATTTAGAGTTGTATTTTGTCTTTAAATGCAGAATTGATAGGTGTACCAGAAGTATCTAAAAATCACTTTGGATTACTTAATCCTCTTCAAGCTAATTTTCAAATGTCATTTAATCCAAAATCTGGTTACTTAAAATTTTATATATAAAATGTGAGACAGTCAGTATGATAATTGCAAGATCAAAATAAATCAGGTAAAAGAGACGTGGTCATGATCAAGAGAAAGCTGCTCCACACATTGTGTTTCACTAGTTTCATTGTGAGTCATACAAACCTGGACTCAAGCTATCTGATAAGTACATGAAAAACATAAAACAGAGTAGGAAGTTTTGTGATCATAATTATTATTTTAGGAATCACTGCAACTATTTCAAATTACACGCAGCATAGAACCGAGATAGTGCTAAGAAATGCTGTCCCTGTAGTCTCCCCATGAATGATTTCTACAGCCAGCCAATTATTTGTTTTCCTGCACTATGCCTTCTCATTTCTGCTCAATTTCCTCTACATCAATGTGGATGCCGCTATCTCTTTTCTCAGTTTGTTCCCTACCATTTTTAACTTGACTTCCCTGCAGAGTCACCGGGACTTTGGGTGTCACTACTACCAGCATGCCATTTAAAAAAAAAAAGAAAAAAAAAAGGCAGTGTGTTTTGTATTTTTTAAAATTGCTGTGTAGCTGCATTGTCACTCATAAACCTTGTTATATATAGTTCTTTCCACATAGCCACATGTTGTAAAGCTTTGATTGACAAGAAAGTTTATTTTAAATTGATCTGATGTGTCATCAACGTAAAACAACTCTTTTGAATGACATCTTAACAGAGAAAATACTACACCAATCACGCCAAGAGTAATAGTACTTGTTATTACCACAAGACTGCAGTAGGTCAGCTACTCAAAGGACTGGTGCCTTTGAAACTGGGGTGTGATCCAGCACTGGCTTCACGCCAGTGGCACAGGTACCTCACCATCTTGCTCTGATTGGACATCAACCAGTGTAAATATGTTTCCACTCATTCTGCTCTTTTTGAGGTAGTTTTGTCACAATCAATTGACAAGGGTTTTAACACAGGAGGGGTGTTCGAGTGAAGCATATTTCTAGTTTGGTTTGTATCTGTTGCAAAAAAAAAAGCTTCGAATATTCTCTTTAATAGCTTGAAATTATAATAAGGACCTAAGGAACAGTTGAAAAGTGAGTGAACTTCTATTTAAATTAGGGCTTTGAGAGCTTGGAGATTCTAACTTGGTGAACTCTAATTAAATCCCACAAGGCCATCAGGTCTGCCTCCCTAGCTCTTGATGGTGAAACCAAGGTCTTCAAAAAACATCCCTTGACAGTATACAAGTGGGAGGGAAAAAAAAAAATCCTTCAAGCCTTCACGATAGCACTTTATAAAGCAAGAATTCCTGAAGGAGTACCAGAAAAGAGGAACAATAGTTAGAGTATGAAACTGTGAAAAGCTGAGAAATATGTTTTGAGTATTAGAGTAGCAGTCCTCCTGAAATTCAGTTTTGTAATGTTTTTTAAAAGACCATTGTTCACGTAAATCGGAGTGGACTTGAGGCTTTGGAATGTGTTATAGTATATGTTTTCGTTCTTATTGTTACTGCATTATTTTTGGCTGAAACATAATCTTGGCTGAATGTTTGACTTTCTGCTACATTTGGTAAAATACATTTGTCTTTGTAGGAAATAACTATTATTTACATGCATGTTTCAAACTGTCAGGTACAGAGGGGGTGACTATATGACTTCTTGAGGTTCCTTCTAGCCCAGAGTTTAAATTTATTAAAGGATTTTTTGAATAATATGAAGATCTAAACATTTAATTTCTTATATATTCTCTACTTTGAAAGTTTTTTATCCAAAAGTATTTTAGATTTTTGTTCATCTTTTGTTTCTGTTCTAGAGTTGACACATTAATATCAGAATTACTTTTATCTTGCCAGTCATAAAAATGCATTACAAGGTAGCCTGTTCCCTTCACATACCAAACAAAATTCGAGCATTTAAAAAAAAACCAAAAGACACCAACAAAAGAATAACAACTTTCCATTTGGAAAATTTAACATTCCTTCTGAAGAATGTAACTTTTTCATTAAGTACAGCAGAGACTTCTGTTGAAATAACATAGTCATACATCCATTCCATCTGCAATTATGGTCAAATCAAATCTTCATACAAATGAAATATTTTCTTCTTCATAAGAAAATTCCCCCAAAATTGAGAAAAAAACCAACACTGATATGATTTTTGTGAAAATCATAATTTACTTATTGTTAGCTCTATGTAAAACTATCTTGCCAAGTTGTCCCAGGACATTAGTGATCTTTTTTTTCCAGGAGAACCCCCAGCCTTTTTTGCCTTCCTCACAGCATTCACAAAATCCAAGTGTTGTGACAATCTTATGAAAGGTCAGTGGTGATTTTCTCCTGAGCTCAACAACTCTCATTTTTTCTCTGAACCTTTGCCATTCATAGGACTAAATAAATTCTCTGTTTGAATATTATTTCTGTTCTGAAGATCCTGAAGCTGAATTTGTGCATCTTTTCCTGTAAAGTTTGCTGAGTAGTTTTTTTAAGAAATTGATCTAATCAAAAGACAGATACAGCTCATCTCACTGAGGTTCATTTTTATGTTCTTGTACAGCATGCAGAACTACAGACAAATCAGCCTTATCCTAGAATTAATTGCTTTCGAAGATATGGATTGGTTTATAGTGACTTCACTGCAATTCTATGTGCTCATATAAACTCCCACAAGTCAAGGCAGTTTCTTGGATAAAGACTATAATTGACAGGGGAAAAAAAGCTTTCTTACTTTGAAGATGACTGTTCTGGTCTGCTACCAGCCAAAAGAACAGGTTTGGGACATCTATAACATGATTTCTGTGAAATGATGAAAAAAGATTCCGGTGAAAAATATAGAATATTTTATTTGTGGCTATATAAAGACATTGTAATAAGTCCAACTCTGAGTAAAATATGGAATTTATGAATTGCTTGCTTGTTTACTTAGGTCTCTGTATCTTTCTAAGCAGCTTTTCATTAACTGCCTGAAGTATCAGAATATAGTAAAGTAAATATACTAGCCCATACCTGAAATGAATTCCTACAGAACAGAATATATCAGAATATAGGACTTGTTTAAACAGCATAATTTCAGAGTGTTTCATTAAGTTATACCCCAGGATAAATGAGAGTTAAGTTAGAATCAGTCCTACCAAGAAAGGATTTCATTTTGGTATTGTTAGTGCACAGGGCTAATTGATTTTCTTTCTACAAGCTGTACATCCTCCTTGAATTTCAGCCCTGGTATTTTATGGAACTTATTCATTTGTATAACCTCACAAATGCACAAATATAAGTATTTATATTTTATGGGAGAAAATGTGTTCCTCCATCTTGTACAAAGTATAGGGGGAAATACTCAAAAGCTTTATATTGTATCTTTGTAGCTTCTGTCAACTGTATGCATCAAAAGAAGATTAAAGTGCAGTATGTGTCATTTAGCTTACTTATAAATCTAGAGAGAATCATCCTTGATGTTTTTCTTAATACACCTCTGACCTGAAAGAGATATTGAACTATTATATACTATCTTTGTTGTTGGGTATGAGATGCAAAAGTATTGTTTTTTCCTCTTTTGAACTCTTTTTTTTTTCTTCTTAATGAAAGTGTTGCAAAGGCTTTTATGGTTTCGTTCTGAAGTGGCAGTACCCATTCCTTGGATATAAAAGTAACAGGTATGAAATATGAAGGTATCTTTAAGCTGTTCTCTGATCAAAGCTTTGTACATTGATCAAGTGCATTAGGAGAAAGGATCCATTTTTAGGAACGTTAATGTGTTTAGCTTGAACTAACTCTGATCTAAGACTTGTGAATTACATACTGGATAAACTGTTTTTATAGAGCTCTTAGTTCCTTTGGTTCTTCTGTGTTGGTGAAAAATATAAAGAATAGCCGAAAACAAGAGACCACCTGTCAAACTTCAGTATAAGGAATACACACAAATTTTATGGAGTTTACAAAATCTATTTTCTATGTTGTAAATTAATACATTTTTTGCAAACACTGATTAAAAAACTAAAAAAAAAACCCCTGTATATCTTATTCACACACACAAAAAGGAAAACCAGTAAAAACTATGCAAAAAGAAAGTGTTAGCACTAGTTTTTATTTATATTTTATTTGTTTCAGCAGAGACTACTTAACAACTTGCTTTTCCTATGTGAAGTAGTTCTGTATGGTTTTTTTCCTGCTCAGGAGGCCTATTAATATCAATTTATAAATGTCTAAATAGCTCAAGACCTTTCTGTCTAAAAGAGAGTCTCTAGCTTTGTAGGATCACCACAGCTGTGGTCAGTAGCTATGCTTGCACCAGAGGGTGTGTCTTTCACAGGAAGAAGAGTTGCCAGGCAGGCCACTCTTGATGTGTGGCTGCTTTCAGAAAACATTTCCTGTGTTTGATACAAAACAATATGGTGCTTTGTTTTTGCTTAGGGTGTGTCATAAGGGTTATCCATGGAGGAAAGAAAGAGGAGGTTTGATTACGGTGATTTGCTGGATCTCTTTTTTGCACTGAGGTTTGCTAGCAGGGTTTGCTACAAGTTTAATTGCATTTGGTTTTTTAATTTGATAATTTTTTTTGACATTCATGCAAAAGTCACTAGGCAAATTCTGCTGTAGAACATATTCACAGACTTTAGAAATAACAGTGAGTCTTTAATAGATATCACTAAATACTGTTGAAATAGATTTATTTCATGTGTGATTTCAAATGTCTGTAGTAAATTTCAGAATATTTGATGATACAATTTGAAAATCATTATTGTCTCATGTTTTCATTTTGTCTTGCAATTTTATGTCTTCAAAATAAATACGATAAGTAACATATTGACCCCTCTTCCCATCTTGATAGATGGAAGCTTCTTCACAAAAAGTGACTATCTGGAGACATCACAGTCTCAATCACATCATGTTTTTGAAATGCTATACTCACCTCTATGAATTATTTCTTTGATGATATTGTTCCTGGTTGGGAACTGGTTATTCTGTCTTAACTGTTATTTTAAGTGAATTTTAATTGTCCCCAGCAAGACATTCCAGTAAAAATAAGAATTGGGTAGGCTAATATCATTCTGCCCAGCATTTTTGTTTCAAAAGATCTCCCAGTTTATTGCAATAGTGAGATACTGCTCCTTAATGGTCAGATTTAAATACTCGTAGTGTGGGAATATGTGTGCAAAACATTTAAAAGACTACAAAAAGCCCTTTATTTCCACTTCTTCTTCTATAAAATTCTTTTCAAAGTGTAAGTGCCATGTGCCTATAGTTAGTATTTAAGACGGGGATTAGGTAATCACATTCAATTATATGAAAAAAAAATTATACACCAAAAAACCCCTTTCAGCAAGAAATGTTCATTCAATTAAGTCTGCCTGCAGGTTTTGAGTTTCTGTCTGTGTATAGAACTCTGTATTTGTGGCTCAAGAGCCAGTGTGACCACTTTCACTCTAACTTACTCTAATGCTGAGCTTTGGCAGTGCAGGGGAAAGAGCTGATCTCTTTGGAGAAGAGTTGAATCACCTGTTCCAAAACCAACAACAACAACAACAACAACAAACCAGTCCAGACGCTCTGGATTTACTTAGATCTGAAAATAATTGTAATAGTCTCACCTAACCCCTAGAAGTATTGGATCACCTTGATGAAATTCATCATAGTCAGATTTACAGACTATTTCCTGCATGTTCAGTTATTAGCCACAGCTATTTTCTTCAGCTTGGCAGAATATATGTTAATTTAGCCCACTCATAATGAGACACGCGTAAGAACTTGTCACTCAAAGTGTAGGTCTGCAGAGGATTCTCCCTTCAGAGAACTTTGGTTGCAAGAGGAAATTCCCTTTGTGGCTGATAATAGTGATTCTTTTTAGCAGTAATGGATTGGGAAAGGGTAAAAACATGATATTCAGGATATCCCAATACACTGTAGTACAAATTAAATGTATCAAAAATGTATGAGTTCAGGATGTAGTTAAATAGATACTACCAAGGACATGAACACACCCGTTGTGTCTTAAAGCTGAAAGCAGCACATGTGTAGAAGAATCCTAAATTATGAGATCTCATAGAAAATTTTTTGCTCCTGCATGCACCACATCATGACTTTCATTCCCCACCAATTCATCCACACATTTGGTTAAGTAACTAAAAATGTATTCTGAATATTTTTATAACAATATTTTTCTGTTTAAAAGAAAAGACACTGCCAGACAACACCATCTGTTGTGTAGACCTACAGAATATGCATCTGATGTCTGTGAGTTGCTGTCTTTTATATCCTCTTATATAATTAAAGATTTCAACCCTTAGTGATGCTTCCCTCTCCACCTAAAGAAGACCGAATGTAAGTTTACCCAAAGTGTATTAATCATTTTCCTGCTACTCACTGATAAGAGCAGTGCTCTGTACAGTTAAAAGCTATTAAATGTGTCTGTTCAGGGGATGTTTAAAATCCTCTGCTGAGCACTTGGCTAAAATCCAAAATTATTACCATAATACCTTCTGAAATGAGACAGAAAACATAATGTATTACAATTGATAAGTGCATCATTTATACTGTAGATTTACTTTATTTTGGAAATATATTTAAATGTTTTATTTGTTTTTTACACACCACAGATTAAATTTTCAGTATACTTTCGGCTAACAATATTATATATATCAAAATAAACATAAGTAATGCAAAGATATGTTATATTTAGACCAACAGAATATTAAATTTGAAAAGGTTTAGAGGCTGCTTTATGGATTCAGTCTAATTATGCCTCTGTAACTGGACTGCAATAACTGGACAAAACCTAATGGAAAAGTATTTCTACATTTTCATAAATTGCTGTGCATTTCAGTTATTCCAGCTTCCTTCATCCTTGGTGCTCGTTCTTCAGCACTTCCCATGTTGATTCCTTGAATCAAAATAAAAATCGGAGGCTGTAGGAATGTGGATGTGCAAGTTGGATAATAAAAAAATTACATTGACCTTTAAAATTTTTGAAACTGACTTTTTTTTAAGAAAAAGATATTTTTTTCTCAAAAGTGCAATCCATCTTTTAAACAAACACAACTGACCTTTCCAATTTGAAACGTATTTCTATCCTATTGTCAACAATAATCAAAATGTCTTTGGTGAGAATCATAGAGTTTTTTTGTTTTTTGTTTTTTGTTTTTTATATCCCCATATAAGAATTATATTTTCAGTAATTTCTATTATAATTATTTTCATTCCTCCACCTGTGACAACATAAAAAAAGAATCCAGTACAGGTTCTGTGTGGCTGGACAGTAGCCTTGCTGAGAGCACCGTCAGGATCCTGGGGGAGAGCAAGATGAACATGAGTCAGCAATGCACAGCTGAGGCAATGAAGACTGATTGGATCCTGGGCTGCTTCTTCAAATGCACCGCTAGCAGAGACAGAAATGAAATCATCCCATTCTAGGATTCAGGTCTGTTCACCCTGGAGAAGACAAAGAATTTGAGTCCATAGAGGGTGGCAAGAAAGAGAACAGAGGGTCTCCACAAATTGCTTCATGGTTAGGATAAGGGGCCATGGGTATAAGTTGCACTGGGGAAAATTCATCTAAACATAAGAAAGAAAAAAATTATGGTGAAAACAATAATTCACTGGAACAACTTTCCCAGGGACATGATTCACTGGAGAATTTCAAGATGTGATGTACAAAGTACTGGATAATCCCATGTAGGCACTCTTTGCCATTAAACTTTGGACCAGCTGATCTTTCCAAGGTCAGAGATTCATAGAATCGTATAATAGTTTGGGATCGAATGGATCTTAAAGCTCATCGAGTTCCAACCCCTCAGCATTTCCCACTAGATCAGGCTGTTCAAGGCCCTGTCCAGCCTGGCCTTGTTCTATGATTCTATTTCTACAAAAGAGTAATTGTCTGATTTCAAATGCGTAAGATAGACTGAAGCGTGAGATAAGTACACTGAGTCTGCGCTACCCAGTCGATTGCATTTATTGCTGTGATAGTTGCAGGCAGTTCTCCTTTGAGCTCATGGTTGCTGTTCTCTACATGAGCAATAGCACAGATTCAGTAGGAAACACCTACAAAGATTTTACTCAATATACCTCAAAATAAGATTGCCAGAACTACTCCATGACAAAGAATGTGATTTCAAGACGCATTCTATTACAAACACTGTACGATGTAGCTCTTCTGAGGTGGAGGAGGTGTCCTCATATCTAAGTTCAATGCTCTGCTTTCCAGAAAGTGTTGGTAAATCCTGTCTAGAAGAGTAGCACTTCTGTTCCTACACCCATTATCACTTCATGCCTACAGCTGGATGAGAACAAGCAACCGGATGCTAGCTGTTGGAAAGCCTCCTGCTGTGGAGGCTTACAGGCTTAGGTGTCTGCATCTCCAATCAGATTGCTTTCGTCTACGAGTGGGACTTTAAGCACAGATAGTGTGACTTTTTTTCAATCCAGAATGGAAATATGAATTGTTTGCAGACAACTCCTGGCCTAGTTTTTATTTGAAAGAATATGTTCCTAACTCCAGGTTAATTGGGATTTTTCATATAGGTGATCTGACTTTAACTAAAGTATATTTTTAAATGGCTTTCTATCTCAGAAGACAAGAAAAAATGAAATTTATTTTATCCACAGTTCTTTTTTCCTTCTCACCATCATAGGAATTAGCTCCTGTAGTCATACCTGTTTTGGAATTCAAGCAGTTCAGGAGAAATCTTATTTGTTCAAAGGATTACTCAGTTAATGAAAACACATGATGATTATTTCAGTGATTTCACCCTTTTTAGAGCTCTTTTTTATTAGAGTAATATTTTTTGGCCAAGTATTATCATACAGTATCCATTAAAATAATCTTACGTCTCCCATGGAAATTTCTGGAATCAGGCTGAAATAATCTGCTTGGATAAGGAAGATCTGTTCAATACTTAATTGCCCTTGAGATTATACTTTCTGAACTTCAAAGGTTTGAACTAATGATGTTCCTTTACTTAAAGTATTCTTTCTTTTACACAGGTCCAAAATTCCTACTGAAATTAAGATTGAAAGGCCTAAATGTAATTGGCAAAAGAAGATATTTGAAAAATACATGATCAGTATTGATTCTATCTAAAAAGTCATATTTTATTTCCCTGTTGGTTACATTTTGACCTTTGTTAAGCTGTCATATAAATTACATTTTTCTTTATAATACCACTGCTAACTACAGTGCAGATTTTGTGGTTGGATAATTGTGTTATATATTGGTCTACATTTGAATTAACTCTCACCTTGGGAAAGATAAAACTTGCAATATCCAAATTTGGTTAAATTCTGATTCTTAATTTCAAAGTTCTAACTATGTAAAAGCAAAACATCTGTTTCTGAATGAACATGGAACATCCTACTTTATATTTTAAACAGCTTTCTTTGATCTGCCTTCAGACTTACGTGTAATAGATCTTTTGATTAAGATTGACACCTGTAGTAAAAAAGACTTGCGTTGAAATCTTGAGTGGTGATTACTGCTAACTTCTCTTCTAGGAAGATCTTCTACTCAAGGGTTACAGAAATAAAAAACTGCACAATGGCCAGATGTCACATTAGCATATGCAAATCCATCCTACTCATGCAAAGCTATTCACCGTGAGTGTGACTAGCTGTAGCAGACTTGCTAAGACTGTCAAAAACAACCGCTGTTGATGGTGTTGGAAGAGGATTAAATAGTTAAAAGGAAAACAGATCTACAAGAATTCCCGGTCTATAATGACAAAGTACATGACTTGAGAAAAAAAAACATTGATCTGTAGCTTTTCAGTACTGATCCCATGAACTAAGTGATTTTTGTGAGGACCGGTGCAGTAGGCGATACAGAGAGGCAACGTGACAGGTCAGTTTGCCTGCCTGACATGGATTTATCTGGCATCCCCTTATAGCTGCTACATCACTTACTTCTGTGTAGCACTTCAAGTCACCACGTTTTATGCTCCCCATGAAACTGGAAGTAGCTTCCTGATGCTGATACTACAAGCCTAGCACCAGTGTTCCATTTCACTGCTCTCCTACAGCTTACAGTGTGGTCGGAGGGAGGTGCCATTCAGTCCTGTCTCCTGCCAATCTCTCTGCTTTTGACCACTCTGCCAAAGCTGGTTGAGCTGTGTAAGCTCTCCATAACCTCTTCCTGAAACTTTGTTCTTCAGAAAAATACCCTCTTTCCTTTTGTGCCTGTCTATCATGTTCCAGCCTCTCCTACGAGAAGGGTGGCAGGCAGTGACTGCAATTTGTATTTTGGGTGTTTACAATTAGATGGGGAAACTAAGATTTCACAGCCAAATAATTAAATACCATGTTAATGAATTCTGTTAGTCATATTACACTGAATCATATTAAAGTGCTTAACCATGTGCTTGAAGGAAAGAAATATTTAGTGAGTTCTGACAATATTCTGAATACTAATTAAGTTGTTCAGGAATCCTGCGTTAGTGTTAGTTTGATGATAGTAAGAATCAATGCTAAAGTTAAATCGTGTTCTATTTGTCTATTAAGGGGAAATTTCAAAAATGGAATCTCCAGAGATGTATCCACAAGGCCCTGCTGAACTCAGGGTATAATGGCAGTGAATCCCATGTGCATTCATGGGTTTCCAGGCAAACCAGTGCCCAGTTCATCTGTTTGGATACCCAAAAGGAATCTAACTGGCACCTTTCACTGCAGGTGTTGGCCAGGTTTCTGCAGATGCCCCCTCTCTTCCACATTGAAACATTCTTGTAATTGGGAAAACCCCATCTGTAATGACAGCATCTGTGGAGAAGAACAACCCAGCTGTTTTGAGGGTCTGTAGGTAATTTTTAAGAAATAAGAATATTCATGTGCAGTCCCTCAGGTTGTTTTAGCATGATATTTCCTTGTGATTTTTGGTTTTTAGGGTTTTTTATATATTTTTTTTATTTCCATTAGAATTGTACACTTGAAGTGATTAAAGAATCATGTTTTTTTTTGCAGCAAAGCTTCTTTTATTTCAATGACAGGCTCACACTTTTATCCCCTCCTCTCTCCCTGCCAGTGGTGCAATAAAGGTGATACAATGACATGCAACACAATTAAGAAAGAGGCCTTTGACAATATATTTTCTCTTTTGTCTCAATTTTTATCACTCAAGATGCAAGTGGGATAAGAAGCTTATGTGCAGCAGTCCTGATCTTGTTAAAAGGTGCACAAGGAAAATGCATAGGAATGGAGTCTTACAGACAGCACATAGGAGGTCATTAAATTCTTTATTGCTACATGTGATTTGAGATGCACCACGTAAGAAATACATTTTATACCAGGTTAAAGGAGGTAGTATTTAAATGGAATCTGGGAAAAAGGTATTACTTAGTTACTATTGTCAGACTATTATACCTGATCTTTTTAAAATGTCAGTAATGATATTTTCTTGTGATAAAGTGCTGTACTGATCTGAAGAGTCTTTGGATCCTAGCCTTTTATACCTTAGGGTAACTTTTCACACATCAGAGGTTTCCAACAAGAAAAAAAAAAAGGCAGAAAGATTGCTGAAAGGATTCATTTTATTTGTCCAGCAGAAAGGGCACTGTTTTGTGCTCTTTTGTGCTTATCCAAAGTTTGTCCAAAGTACTTGTGGTTTTATTTTTTTATTTAGTAACAAGATAAATACACAAAATAGAGCTCTTTCTCAGCAATCCCAGACACATAAGAATGCCAAGACTGTCACAAATGCTCCAACCGATGAAACAGGGAATGCCTAAAGGAAAGGTGAAAACTGAATCAGTCTGAGAACCTAATCTTTTCAGCTCCACTAGGACATTTTTAAGTACGGACTAGAATACAAAGGATTTGTCACAAGGATCTGTTTTCATTCTCAGCAACTGGTTATTTTTATTTGATAGATTTTTGGATAAGTATATTATCCTTTCTTGAAAATTAAGTCTTATCAGTTATGAAATTTGCTCTGATGGCTGATTAGATGTCGAGATGAGGATTTTTAGAGTAAAGTGGATGATCATATAGCTATGAAACAGATATCCAGTAACTTGTATCGTGTGGCTGTTATGCAAGAACTGTCTCTCACAAAAACTAATGACCTATATGAATGTAAAGATTTTATAGGTTAGCCCACAGATTTTACATGTAATTGGAGTCAAGATAGTTGGAAAATCCAACATTTTTCATCAAATAATGCCCTTTTTGGTTTTTGGATTTTTATTTTTTTTTAATATTAGGCCCTATTATGAGTTTTAGGTGATAGTTTCTAATAATGGTCGCTGAACCTTCTCTTATAATACCATAAATATAAGATGAAAATATTTTATGTGATGTGGTTGCTAGAATATTTAGAAATAGACAAATTTATTTCTCCCTCTTAAAAAAAGGAAATATAAATCCACCATAGAAAAAGTACTTGTAAATTTTATGTCTGTCTGCTAGTTTTCACTTTATTACAATAAAAGTATTACTTTGAAGATTTCATTATTAATATAGTATTAAAGTCAATGCAACCAGAAAATTTCCTGTAGGTGGAACTTCTGTGAAGTAGAGAGGCTTTCAGGGTTGATAGCCAGAAGTTACGTACTTGTGCTTTATATAAGGTTTTATATAAGGGTGTGCTAAATCAGCACAGAACTGTCAAAGAAACTGGAGTACCAAGGTGTTATGGAGCTCTATATCCATGATACAACATGAAGCAGGTGGTAGACAAGAAGAAGTGAAGAGCAATTACCTCTCATATTTGTTTAGGAAAAACCTTCCGTGCTGAAATAGATGTCCTCTCCTCCCTTTCCTCTTCCTCCTTTGGGTGTGTGTAAGGATGCTTTTAGGAATACGTACAGTGGACATGTAACCTGTGGTCTTCCTGCCCCAAATTTGCTGTTCTGAATCAAATTTAAGGTTACTTTACTCCAGTAATTTAACTCTAGATGCATATCCATGAATCCCAAATTAAAAAGATGCATGAAAAATTTTAACCCATTAGATAAGTTATATTTTGAGTAGTTTATACTCAACAGTGTGATTTTAATAACCCTTTAAAATTCTATTTAGCACTAGCCATGATGTCTCTGGATAGGCTTGCTACCTATGCAAATGCATAATCTCTTTTTGAGGTAGCATATGAGTCTGCTAACACAACAATGAATTGTGTTGTAATGCTGCACCTTTTTTACTATTTTTTGTCTTGCATAGAGGTTTTTCACAACTTCCTCTTTATGTAGATAACCCACTTACTTAACAGGATGTGTACTTGTGTTGTTTGGATTTTAATCTGCCCCGTTTTGTATATAAAATATTTGTTTCCAGAATAGACCTCAAAAATATTACTCCAAAAAGTAAAAGTGACAATTTATTTCAAATTTTTGTTCTCAAAAACCTGGTGGTTTGTGCAACTTATTTTACATTTTACAGAACAAGTCATTTTCTGAAATCAAGGTAAGAAAATATAAAATTAAAATTTTAATGGTTAATTCCCTGCAACTATTTATCTTCCTTACAGATACAAGTGTTCGTATTTTGAAAAAGTTTGCACTTTTCCAAATGTTTTCTGATATTATGTATGCATTATTAATTCACTTTCTTTTATGGTTTGATTGAAATTTCATCACTTTCATTTTAAAATTCTCTTGGCATCTTAGTAAATGATGGGCTTAATCCACAGGAAAGGAAAACTATCGAACTGGGCTCAAAGTCTGGCTTTAGACACTTTAGTCACCAACTTACTTTGTCTTTACTTTTCCTCAGCAGTCACCTTACCATGAAAGGAATGGAGTTATGTCTCAGTAAATTCCCAGTGAGCATAAACAGAGACTCATGTGCACTCGTATATAGGACCAGAGAGGAACTAAGCTCCTTTCTCACACTTATAGGGATGAACTTCTTCATTTTCAGGGCACTAATTTGAGGGATTGTTAGAGAATTTACATTCTAGATGAGTCATTATACAAAAGTGGAGGAAAAGGTAACCTCTCTCTACTCATTTTTACCCACAAGCTCCAAGATGCTCCTGTGTGAGGGAATTCGAGTCACAGCAAAAAGAACAGTTTGGAAAGAAAGGATTTCAGTTTGCAGAGGCCTTCTGTAGAGCCTCTTTACCTAGCAAGTCAGGGAGTATTCTGAGGGGAAGATGGGAGAGTAAGCGCCTTTACGCAAGAGTTTGGCTGTAGGTCTCCAGTGCACAGGTATTCTCATCATTAAGCAGAGATGATGCAGGGCTGAGAAGTCTTCCTTTACTTTATGAGGAGAAGTCATCTCCAGTGTTGAGATATAGATATGTAGGTACGTACTGGAATACCTACAAGATTCCAAGATCCTCTGTGACAGGACTCTACTTCCAGATGGGGCTTACCTGCATTCTCAACATTTTCACACCTCTCAGCTTGGAGGGGCAACTCGTACTTTGAGACGTGAAATTACTTTTAACACGCTATTTCATTCCTACCTAAGTGCCAGTTTTTCCCCTGCAGATGTATTCATGCTGCAGTGTAGTGTTAAACCCCTAGTCATGTAATCATAGAATCATAGAATGGTTTGGGTTGGAAGGGACCTTAAAGTCTATCCTGTTCCAACCCCCTGCCATGGACAAGAACATCTCCCACTGGATCAGGGTGCTCAAAGCCCCATCCAACCTGGCCTTGAACACCTCCAGGGATGGGGCAGCCGCCACTTCTCTGGGCAACTTGTGCCAAGACCTCCATACCCTCACAGGAAAATGTTTCTTCTAAATCTCTCCTCTTTCAACTTAAACCCATTCCTCCTCATCTTATCCCTACACTTCCTGATAAAGAGTCTCTCCTCAGCTTTCCTGTAGTTCCTCTAAGCACTGCAAGATTGCTCTAAGGTCTCCCTGTAGCTTCTCTTCTCTAGGCTAACCAACACCAACTCTCTCAGCCTATAATTCTTGTAACAGTTTTACCGCATCTTTGTATGGTTTCGCTGTCATCCTAGACAGAACCTCGAATTGAGGTCATGTGCAAGAATGTTCGATGCTCACTGACACAGCTGTTTGTCCACAGTGGAAAGTCTTTATGTGACAAAGTCTTGCTCTTATGGATTCTCTTAAAAAGTGGTTCACTGTATGGTGAGTGTTTTTGCGATAGTAGCAGTTAAGAAAGTTATATGACAAAATTGCTAAGAAATTTCTAAAGTGAATGGTATTTTCCTACTTTCCTGTAAAAATTTTGTCTTGAGAAGTACAGTTTTAAAATTTCTCAGTAGGTGAAGGTTGTAATAGCAGTGAGTTTAGTTTAACAGAAACAATTATGGTCTGGACAGTTACATGGATATTTCTTTAAGCTACTGGTTGGATTTGACTGTCGTAATTAGGATCTTTTCTTAAAACACAAGCAAAAAAAATTCCTAATGAAACAAACCCCACACACATAAAAAACCCAAAGCCCTAATATCTTTAGTTATGTTCTAAATATTTTCAAGAAAAAAGGCTAATATAGATAGCCAAACAATGTTGACAGTTCCTGCTAGTAAATGTTATAGACAGTTTCTGTGGTGAGGTACTGTAACTGGTAACTCAAAGCAGGTTGTGTTTTCTCAAACACTGGTTAAACTAAACACAGTGCTTCATTGGGAGTTGATTTTGCTCAAAACAGATGTGTGATAATTATAGAAAATCCTTTTCAGGCATATTTGACCTTTTTTTCCTTTTCAGTTCCCCATATGTCAGCTCCCCTGTACAGTTTTATGCCATGTCACTCTGTATACCAACACATCTTCCCATAGGTGGTATTGCTGTTCTGTTCAGATTGGTTTTGCCTTTTCCGTTGCACCTGGTTGCCTACTCAGGGTGAGTCATTTGCTTACTATGGTGAAGCTGATAACTCTGTTGGTACAGAAAATCAAATATGCAATTCACTCTGTACAAAAATAAAACCAAAACCCAAAAGTCACGGAATGTCATTGCTCCATGTGGGCAGCCGTATCCTGTTCTTTCCGTCACACACCTGATTGTTTTCTGGTGGTCAGTCAGGTCTAATGGAATATTTTGCTCCAGCCATACAAGAAACTAACTTTATTTTGCAATCACGGAGTCAGGGTTTATAAGTAGTTTTGTGAAATGATGCAATTTAATGAAGAATCAGAACATGTTTGTTTCAATGAGTGAATAGATTTTTCAGCAGGTTTAAACACTATAATAACTATCTCAAAACTTACTGCCAATAGCAAGAACAATTGTAGTTTCGTTTCAGTTAAAGAGAAATTAAGATATATCCTTTTATTATGCTTTAAATTAATTTTGAGAATGTGGTCTGAAACTTCATGATGTGTTTGGATAAAGGTCAGCAAAAAATACAATGGTCCAGTTAACATATCCAACAAAGTAGGGGCAGCAACGGTTGTTTCCGTGAAAGGACTTCTTAATGCTTGTTGTTCCATCATGTATCTTTCTCTAGTGCTTCAGAAAAATGTGTGAAAATGTGTTCAGTATTGCAAAAAAACATTACTGCAACATTAACTCTGTTATTCATAAGCTCTCACAGAAATCTCTCTTGCTTTTTGTGTATTGATTTAGTTTTTCATTAGAGTAGACTTTGTTCTGTTGAACAAAGGTGCTTTGCTGTGTGAAATGAAGTGATTAAGGAACATTCTTTAATCAACTGAGATGTGCAAAAAAGATCATCATTATCAATAAGGAGGATGTTACCTTGCAACATTTATGACATGTTTTTGTGATGTCCGGTAGGGAATATATACCTTAGATCTATGCTGCTGTTATAGTGGTATTTAGTGGATTATGCGTTTTTGTAAAGTAAGCAAGTTTTTAATTCACTGCATATGTCATTTAAGACTACATTTCCCACAAGCAATAAAATGTTTAAAATGATACAAATTGGTAGAATCTGCTTAGGTTCAGCAACATTTTTAGGTGAATAAATAAGTGAACTCAGTTATATAGAGATAAAACAAGCAAATGAATTTTTTTTCTAAACTGTTCAAGCCAGGCTGCAAGATGGGAGTAACACGAATTATTCATGTGCAATTTTTCTTTACCTACATGGCTACCTTATAGCAGAAGTTCTCTTTGACTTTAGAAGCTTTCAAAGTTTATATGCTAAAAAAGACTCTACACGTGGAACTTAGAGAATGCCCAATGAACAAAAGCCTCGTAGGCTTATGTTTCTCTTCCAAATGGTGTATGGAGCTGCTAGAAAAAGATGGGGAACATTCTTGTACTCCACCATAAAATGGGTCTGAATGTGCAGCCAAATTCCATTGCAATCCAATTAACTGCAATATGCATAGTACTTGACTTCTCATGAATTGTTTACAGAGATAGACTAGACAACTGCACATGCAGACTTGAAGCTACTTGTGCGACTGCTTTAAAGACTTCCATGCTGCTGTTTTGTTGGTATTGCATGCACATATGTGCTCTTTATATTTGCTACCTAAGAGGCCAGACTCTGACACCTTGTGCAAGTTGAAAGACGAGAATTATTTGCATTGTGAGGTGCTAATTGCTTATTATGTTAACTTTGCTGGAAATATGAGTGACAGAATCTGAAAGAAGGTTCTGATTCAGGAAAAAATTTGCATATCTTTCATTTTAAGCATGTGTTAAATCCTATTCACTTTAATTAGAATATCTACACACTAAAAATAAAGTGTAAGTTTAAGTTGTTTTATAAATCAGGTCCTATAAACTCCTTCTCCATTTATTTTACAAGTCACATCAATTCTTATTGTTTGGTAGCAGCTCTTTGATATTCTACTAGCTATTCTATAATTCAAAAACTTATCTTGTTTGATATAAAAAACATTTTAGAGATTATTTTGTTTATAAATCTACTGTATATTATGATTTAAAAAGTACGTAGACTATATTTCTCTTATCTCTCAACCTCCTGCAAGAATATCTAGGTGATGGCAATGCAGTAATATCTGCATTCAGAAAAAAAAAGCAATATCTGCATTCTAAAAAATGCTGTGGGTTTGTGTTGCTTTCAGAGGGTTTTTTGTTATTTTTTTTTCCTGGAGGAATTTTATCAAAAAGTATTTGCTTGCTATTGTGCTCAGGGGTGTGGCTGGTATGTTTTGGCTCATAAGCTGCTCAGCCTGTAACAAACAGTCTAGCGAGAGCAATGACACGTCTGCATTTTCCGTGCATTTGGCAGAGGTTTTTTCATTTTGTATGTTATTGGCTTTGCTGTGAGATAGCACAACAGAGTCCTTTTTTTATGCTCTCAGCTGAGCTGTTTATACAGTGACTCTGCTAAGTACTGCTTCCTCTACTGATGTTCCTCCACTAAGTACCTGCCCCAAGAATGAGGGAAATACTGATGCTATTCAGGCCTGAGTGTGCTGGAGCTGAAGGTTATAAAGCTCATATTACACACTATTTTCAGCCAAAATAAAAGACTTCCTGTCAGTGGAAAATAGCACCTCCCAGGGAATTCCTGAGGAAGCTTGATGGCTTTGCAATTGTTACTGAAAGAAGAGGGATGAAAGCCTGTTGTTAAACCTGTTCGCCATCAGCCAACCAGGACTTTCTTGAACCATCTATATTTTTTGTGCTGCTAAGCAATGTGTGGACTTTGTGTGCTTTTTCATTTGTGCTGTGTAAATCTCTGCTACACTTTATCCTGCTGCAGCAGGTGGGATCCTTTTCTGCCTTCAGATGTTCCCGTATGCTGTATGGTACTGCTGTATTTTAGCAGCTTACCAAGATGCATGCTTCGCAATCAATACCAAAGAAAAGAAGGAAAGAAAAAAAAAAGAAGCTGAAATGAGAAAGTTGATGATTGCAGCCAATTCTTCCGCTTCCACTCTTTTGTGGACACATATTGATTATATTTTTTTTTTTCATTGCTGGTATTTACATCATTGCTCTTTTACACCTGACACAAATATTTCAATGAAGCATCATGTAGCTGTGCTGGCAAGGACAGGCTTTGTTTTCTTTAGTAGTTTTAGATATCCTCAGTACCCTGGTTTCTTCAGGCTGTCTTGCAATTAAGGAAACAAACATCTGTCAGGCAATGAAGCTGAATTCAGCTACTTGCTGAATTATCACCTCATATTTTGCACAAATCTTTATTAGAAAAAATACTTAAATTACATGATGAAGCTTGTGAAAACCGTGCATGAAATACCTGTCTGATACCCTTTTTCCTCAAACTCTTCCTTACAAAGAGGGTTACTACTTCAAGTTATAGCATGTCCCAAAGCCAAATATAGGAACTGAATGCTGGGATTTTGAATACAGTTTTTGCATAAATACACGGCAGATTTAGGATAAATGCAGACCCATGTATTTGTGATACATGTGTCATGGTGAAATTTAAGAGAGCTGGTCATGTGAACTGCTTTAATTAGACTTATCTAGAGATCCTATTTCAGTACACAGAATGCTTCCTAGGTGTTTGGGTAAATTATTGTCAAATGAACTCAGGAAATTCTATACTTGATATAGCAGAAGGGCATTTGAGGTAATTTTTTTTTAAAAAAGTGTTAAAATATTTCTTGATAAAGTACGTTTAACTTTATATTCAACAACATGTGTTTTTCTAGAACATTCCCCTTTTTGATTGACCTTTTCCCTTCTGTTAATTTCTTCCTGCCAAGCATATACATTTTATTAACATATTTCCATTCATTGACTATGAGGCACTAAATAAATAGAAAAGAGTTAATATATTTGTAGACTAAGTTTTTCCTATATCTACAAATATAGATGATAATTTTCTTGCTGTTTGAATTTTTAAAAAGTCCCTGTCCTTGTCTTTTAGAAATTAATCTCATGCTTCCATAAAACTAAGAGAAAAATCCTCTGTTACAGCTGAAGAGGTGATATCTGTGCACATCCTAGGTAGCAGAAAAGGCAACAGTGGATGCTTTATGTAGTGAGACAGTGTGCAACAGGTGATCATATTCATTCATCAAAAGTTTACTGTAAGCATTAACCAGTGGAACACATGAACCTGTGGAGCGGACAAAGATTAATTATACCTGTGCTCATACAGTAATGTTTGTGTTCCAAACAAATTATATTTGCTTCTGTTTAAACGATGCATAAATCTGATACATGCAGATGAACGTGTGTTCAGGATGAGTGAGCACACTTGTTTGAATGTCATATTTATCCCTGTATTTTGTCAGAAAATTAACTTCTTTGGAGTTTGCGCTTGAGCTGAGCATATGGTTGTTGATCTCTGGAGATGACAGCCTATCTGAGCAATAGCTCCTTATGGCTCGAGCTCTCCTCTGCTGGCAGATGCTTTGGGCTTTTCTACAATTAAGTGGAGATCATCACTGTTTTCTTTGAGCACTGCTGTGCCTTGTACTCTGAAGTGTTTTGTTAATCACTGTCTGCCTTCGACAGAAGCTGCCAAAGCTCTCATTAAGTTTGAATTTTAAGATGTCATGCTCGAATGATGGAATTTCATCCCTTTTCTGCATGAATGGAATTGGCTATGGAAAGGTGCCAACAAAAAATCATGACACTGAAGTATATTTGCTTCGCGTTTCAGTGCTGAAACAAAAGATAGGGAGGAGGGGAAAAGAAAACTTTCTTGCTGTTTGCCTCAGATCCAGAGCAAAGGCTGGTTTGTGTGGTTTCCTGGAATATAATAATTGTAAGGTCTTCACCTTATCTTCTGTAGAGCTTATGTTGTTGCTTTCTGAAGATGATCTGTCATTGCCTTGTTCACACTGTGAACTTTTAACCAGCTTCCCAAAAATCTTTTGATGAACGCCACTTATTGTGGTTATGGCAAGTGTAGTTAAAGATGCCCAGTGAGAATAAAAGAATAAGTAAATTCATTTTAAAAATCAACATTTAGTTTAAGGCAGAATTTCCAGTGATGACATTGTGATGATCTATAATAAAACCATGAACTAATGTTACTTTAACCCTTCCAGAAGAATTTGGTGCACGTGTGTAAGCAGAAAATAAAATACAGTTTTGGCTGTTTAATGATTTGCAGCGGGAAACTAAGCATTATGGGAAATATGATATGAAATGACATTGCCCATTTCTCTTGGTGAATCTAAATGTTTCACCTGAATTAGTAAAAGTAAGCTTGGAAGAAAGTTAGACTAATTAGCTGCAATGCCTAATAATTTCTGTCATGTTCTATTTGGCAGCTTGCAAATGCAAAATGTATAGGTTCCACACAAAGAAAAGAGCTCTCCACTCTTTAATAGTTGTTTTCTGTCTGGTTGAAAATAAAATTTACAAATATTTTGTTCACCTCACAAATGTAATGTCACCTGTGTGTTCTCACTTTGTCCCTGTGGTTGTTTTCTACTAAATTCTGAAGGTATGAACACACACCAGTTATGGTGAATGAGAGGATTCCTAGTGCGTAACACATCTCAAAAACAAGTAGAAACAAAAGCCAAGGTTATCCATGCTCTTCTGAAGAGCCATATCTTAACAGAATGAGTGTTTATTCCTGCTTCTGTAAAACGAGAAGCTCCAATCATAGATTCCTATGGGATAGTACTTATTAAAAACCTACTCAAATTGTACAAGAGAATTGACGTTGTTTAGAAAAATCTAGTTCTCCTGTGTACATACCCTGGTCAGGTAACAAAATATTTTGTATTTGTGTCAGAATTTGAGTGCAAAAGGCAACATCTTCTCACTTAAACTTGATATTTTTGAGGTTTTCTAGTTTTTGTAGAATATGCTTAGAAAACACCTTCACTGATATAGAATTTCTATTCTGTAATGTTTTGCCTGGACGCATATCTTTAGTATATTTCTTGTTTCTTCTTTTATGCCTACTAATTTATCCAAAGTATCTGGTACTTAAAATATATGAATCATGGATTGGTTGGGGCTGGTGGGGACTACTGCTCATAATAGGATCAACCACAGAAAGTTTCTCAGGACGATGCACACTCAGGTTTTGATTACTTCCTAAGCTGGAGATCTCACCACTGCCTGAGCAACTTGACCTAATATTTGACCATTCTTAAAACAGAAAAAGTTTTTTTTTCTTATATTTGGGTGGAATTTACTGCATTTCAGTTTGTGCCCATTACTTCTTGACTTGTTACTGGCTGTCACTGAGGAGATTAAGGTTTTGTCTTCTGTACTTCATCAGGTTATTTGTAAATGCTGAGAAAATCCCCCTGAGCCTTCTCTTCTCCAGGCTGAACATTTCCAGCTCTCTTAGTCTCCTCTTATATGAAAGACGCTATAGTGCTTTCATCAGCTTTGTAGCCTTTTCTGGATTTTCTCCAGTATCTCCGTATCTTTCTTGTATTGGAAAGCCCAGAACTAGACAAAGCAGTCTCATTGTGTCTCACCAGTTCTGAACAGAGGGGAAGGATCACCTCCCTCAGCCTCCTAGTGACTCTTCGCCTAACACTACACAGGAGGCCGTTGCTGTCAGTGTTCACTGCTTACTCAAGGCCAATTTTGTCCACACTGATCCCCAGGTCCTTTCAGGCCAAGCTGCTTTCCAGCTGGTCAAGCCCAAATCTGAACCAGTGCCTGAGTCTATTCCTCCCCATGTGTAGGACTTTACATAACCCTTTGTTAAAATTCTCAAGCTGTACCTTGTGCTGCTGATCACAACTCTATAAACTCACCAGTTCAAACAGTTTTCAGTGCACCTCACTGTGCATTTATCTAGTCTATACGTCCTTCATAAGTGTCTACGAAAATTCTACAAGAGGTAAGATGAGAGCTTTGCTAGACTCAAGACAGGCAACATCCTCTGATCTCCACTCATCCGGCAAGCCTGCTGTCTCCATGCAGGAGTCTAACAGGCAAGTCAAGCGTGATTTTCCCTTCAGAAATTCATGCTGACTACTCCAAATCACCTTCAATTTCTTAATATGTTTGGAAGTAACCTACAAGAGCATTTGTTCCCTCACTTTTCCAGGAATAAAGATGCAACTGACCAGTCTTTAGTTCCCTTAATCCTCCTTCTTCTCCTTTGGAGAGTTCATGGCTTGCTCACTTGTTTTTACATTTTTATATTTGTTTAAATAATTTCACTATATTGCTCAAGTATGGGGTGACAACTCTTCAATCCATTTTACCAATATTTTTGGCCCATATCATATATGTGCTACAGAAAAAGGGAAATTGACCAACAGTTCTTGCTCTTCTCAGGTTTAAAGTATTTAAGAATTAGTGTGGCCTTAAATGTATGCATTCAGAAAAGTAGAGAGATTTTAATTCTTATCATAACAGTAGTACTATTGTTAAGAGAATATTTTTATTGTGTACAAGTAGATTTAAGAATTTAGGATTAAGAATTAAGTGGGGTTTTAAGAGCAAAAGGATATAGTAGCACATATAGGGCTACATCACACATTGCAAGAGAACTCAGTTAAATTTTATGTGAAAACAGCAGTAAAACGAGCCTCTTCAAGAAAGGGTGCTGCTAGACAGAGACAAATGGACAAACTACTGTGGAGCCAACAATAGAAGTTTCAAGTATTGCAAGAATGTAGAGAGATATATGGCTGGACTAGCAATAGTAGAAGGAATATGATTTAAAGAAAGATCTGGAGCAACAAAAAGTCAGTAGTTCAGTTATATGACGTTATTAAAGACGTATATGTAAAAATAACTAGCCTAAAGCCATTGAAATTGCCAGCTTGTACAAACCGGATGCCATAAATACTAACAGCATAATGAATCTTGTGGATTTCAGTGACAGATTTTGTTTATTGATGTCTCTGAAAGCCAGATTTGTCCTGTGCAGAACAGAACAAATCCTCAAAAAGTATAGGTAGCTGCACCTCCAAAGAAATCTAAGCTTTCTTTCTGCTTTTATTATAAGCTGCCTCCTCTATTAAAATAAACATATGTATCTGTTTTTGAAGTTCTCTGTTGTAGGATAAAATATGAAATGGCACACAGAATCAGAAATTATATCACCTATCATTTTGAAGTGTTTTGGTTTTCTGGTTGTTTGACATCCTTTGCACAGGAAATCAAGAATCTGGTTCATGACAGATGGATAAAATATTACAATCCCTGAATGATTATCAACTATATCTCTTCACCTTTGATGAAGTTTTCACTTGGACAAGGGAATTCTACTAATACCATGTTGGAGCTTCTTGATTCTTTAACTCTTATTTGAGGACTCATGTATAACATAAGTCATGTTGCAAGTACTTCTCAGTTAATATGACATTGTAAAAAGCGTCACATTAGAAAACAGCCTTTTACAATAAAACACATGGTTAGAAATTTTTAGAAAATATACTAAAATTTAATGTTTTTTTAAAAATAAATATACAGAAAAAAGACCAAATTGAGTTGATTTTCCAAGTTATCTTATTAAGGTAATATAGTTTAGGAATATGAACAAGTGTGTTATAATAAAGAACAGTTCAGTACTTTAATGTGCCAGCTGAACGTCAATACCTGTCCATAAAATCAGACTGCAAAAGAAATCATATATATAATGGGATAAGGAACATGTATACAGGCAGTATCTTAGAGCAACTCCGGCCTGAATTATCTCACAAAAATTATGTGACTATTTACATTACCTAGTTTGTTTGCAAACCCCTGCCTCTCTTTTTCAAGGGAATATAATTTTGAAACCTGAAAAGCTGTGTTTTCCAGGAAGGCTTCCTTTTGAAGGCCATTCTGAGAGCTATACATGGTTGAGGAAAGCTGTCAGAACCAGCATTTGGAGTGCATTGTGACTCTCTTTCACCATGCATTGGGTAGAAAACATCTAAAAAGAGCATCCTGTTGGCAAATACATATTTTTTCAGATTCAAAGAGAATTCCAGCATTGATGATAAGAAAAGATGATCTTAGACATTATTCAATGGTTCAGAAGTTTGATAAAAGTGATAATATGAAGAGATATTAACATTTACAAATGTATACAATATCCTTTAGAATACAGATCCATTTTCTAGTTCATTTGTGTGCGTCTCAGACAAGTGGCACATAAGGCGTTTCCTAAAATATTAAAGTGCATGAGTATCTTCTGTGATGAAAATTTTGTCCAAATGGACTTCTTATATTTTCATCTCAGATGTAAAATTGTCCATGAGGAGATTTTACTTTTGGAAATAGGACACTTCAGACATGAAATCCAGAACATCCTGTAAATGCAGTTTGATTAAAGGTTTACAGTAAATGCATTATGCAAAGGAACATGTGAGACACTTCACTCATGTAAATCAATGTTGCTTTATTGCCTTTAGTGCAGCTTAACTAATTTTACTGGTAGGAGGCTTGCTTCATTGCCTTGCAGATTTTGGATGATTCCCCACAATGTGTTTCCACACAAGATCTATATATCAGCCCATAATGCACAACCCTGCGTGAGTGCGTTCAATGCTTCTTAAAGAAAGTGTGCTCTCAAAAGTACAAGCTCAGCACTATGAAATGCAAAAGCCAGGCTCAGTGTGAATAGTCAAAAACACGTATACATGCAAGGTGACAGGTCTGACACTAGCTTTTGAAATCTGATGCTTTTAGGGTGTGTAAAATGGAAACGATTTTCCTCCATTTATTAGCACCATGTGGGAAAAGGAATAAAAACCCCAAATATAAAATGCTGATCCAAAACATGAGAAGAGGTTTGCAGCAGTTTTTGCCATGCGGCACACATGTCTTTGAAGTGAGAGGCAGGCATGTCACACACATTTCTTTGAACTGAGGTGTTGCAGAAGGCAGCGGTGACATGGCACAGCTTGGTGACTTTCCACAGCTGAAGCTGCAGGTATGTGACATGCCTGTTTCTCCACCGAGATGTCGCACAGTTTTTACGCATTCCCACTGCCTTTGTTTCTGGAGCACAGCCTCTGACAACAAACACAATTGATGAGCAGAGCCAACATAGAGATAATATATGTAATATGTGACATTAGGGTGTCCAAATTCCTGTCGCAGACTTTCATAGGATGAGATAGGATGCTTTAGTTAGAGCAGAGGAATGCATTTTATTTATTTGTTCCAGGTGTTTCTGTGCCATCTGTCGTTATCGTATATGTCAAGAGATATGTCCTTTGCAAAATATGGTTCCATCTTGAGGGAAGGGGCATAACTTCAGATAACAAAGTAACCAGGAAGCCTATTTTTGTAAATTGCTTTAATCAAACATTTTCCAGTTGAATACATGCCGATATGTAGGTATCAATATACTCAGTCTTAATTTTTAATGCCCTATTCCATATTTACTTCAGCTATGCCCACTTAATTGGAGAAGGACATAATTGTGAAAATGGTTTGGTCCTCAGCAAAGGGAGGAGAATCCTTTTCGCTGGATGTGGTAAATGATTTTTTAGGAGAAAGATACACATTAAGTGGTTCTTAAAATTTTAAATAATATTGTAGTTCTTATTTGGGTATTGTTTGAAAGAGTTACCTTAGAGTAGTTACCTAATCTAATTATCTAATCTAAATTATTTATCTAATCTAATGCACAGTGATTAATGCAGAGATGAATATCAGCCTGGAATAATGTATTGTTTACATAAAAGTATTGCATTAGTAATCGCTAGAGCCAGTTATTTCAACATTTCATATATTAACTTCTGTATATTTTTGTGTTGAAATTAGACCGTAATAAATAGTTGTATGTGTGGCTTAGCACAAAATGACAACACAGTGTTCTTAAAATATATATAAAATCTTATCTTAAATAAACCATCCATGCTGAGGCAAAAGTGTTACTTCCTTTTAAATTATTTATCTGTGCAGAATTTCTGTGTTCTTTTGTGCTTAGTTTGTATTGCAAATCCTAAACACTGTCTTCTAATAATTTTTCTGTCACCTCTCCAATTATTTCTGTTTACTTTAACTGAAGTCACAAAGGATTTTAATATGCTTTTGAAACTGGAAAAATATGTGCACTGATGAAAAGCAGGTACTTTTCTTAAAGCACCTGTAAGTCTTTGAACTTTATTTGGGGATTGGGGAGGGTGAAAAAAAAAATGATGCAACATTCTTTTGTTTCTAGAGGGTGGAAGAAGAGTGAAATGCACTGTTGTTTTCATTACAAGGTTTATATTCTGATCATTTATGTATAGCAGTGCAGAGCGGACCCTGTGTGCTGGTGCAGACCTTCATTCATCCTCTGTTGGAGAAGAGTTTTGCCTGGTTGAGAACCGAAGCTATGTCTTGTTCCTGCAACAAACAAGGATAAACATACTCTAAAGGAACTCTTGCAGCACCCTGATAGTGTGAAACAGCTGTGCTTTACCATGTCCTCATCAACATGGTGTGCTCTGCTGCACCTGTGTTGGTGCTGGCATTTATCTGGTTGTGTGGTCAGCCGGACCAGGAGACCATGCATTCACAAAATATTAACCTTCCATTTATTTTTATTCACTCATTTTTTGGGTTCATTTTCATCCAGATCAGTTGCATGTTGGGAGGCTTAGAATTTATAAATCAGCAGTACAAATGATGGACACCCACAGCAAATGGTTTTAAAGCAGAAAAGAGATGGTCAAGGAATGACAGAGCCGTGAATATCACCGTAAATAGAAACTTGCCTATCATATTTTCTATAAATAGACAAGCTAGGACTGCGTGAATGCACTAGCAGCTAACACTCCAAAAAACAAAACCAAAGACTGAATGCATTTTTGGTTCAGCATACAGTTAGACTTTTTTGTTGTTGTTGTTTCCAAAGTGCAATGTGGAAATGAAATTTGTTAAAAAGAATTTACACAAATTCATAAAGAAATTTTCATTGAGAACTCTTAAGCAAAATGACTACTCTGTCTCAAGTACTAGCTATGCTGAAATCTCCAGAAGAGTTTACAAAAGGAAATAACATTGTGTGTTTTCTCTCTTTCCCTTGTGAGAGGCTGGATACCGATCTGGATGGACCTCCTCAGTCTGACCCATTCTTGTGTACTTAAAAAATGCAGACTTCTTTTCACGCTGCTTTGCCAATATATTTCAACCTTTGAGCTAGAAAGGCCAGAAGGTCATTTTGTCCCACTGGCAGCTCAGTGTTTGCTTTCTGTGCTGGGAATTGGTGATATGGGTGTAAGTTCAGGCCACTTGTGATGGTAATTTTATACTGTAAACTTCTTCTTTCAGGAGTTAAATTGAGAATATAATCTCAGCATATTCTAAAGACCATGAGATAAGTAATCATAGAAAAACCAGCCAAAGATAACATTTGTATTCATTAAAAATAGAAAATAAAAAGGAAAGGGGGGAAAAATGACAAAACTTTTCTGTTGGTATCTTTTATAACAACATGCTCCATAGAATCATCATGCAAATAATCTCTAAGGAAACTAGCACTAAGTATTTTAATATATCAAAAAATTAAGTCCACTTTTGGATTTTGAGTGCAACATCGTGTTTTCAGATTTTATTTTTAGATCAATCTGAAATCATCTAAAGTTTTGAAAACTACTATTAATAATAATTACTTCACTTCTCCCCACTTCCCATTCATGAGCTACATAGTAAGCTGTTGTTTAGATCCATAAAGCAAAAACATTATTCTTGATATTAAAACCAATGTAATTATTGCAGCATTCATTTGTTATGACTGCTTAGGAAGAAGTAGCTGAAGTCAAAACTTGACTCAAACACTTTTATCTTTTATCTTTGCAGAAGAAATGTTGTCTAGAAATTCCGACAATGTAAAACTCTTCTAAGCAGCATCTTATTTCTTAGGTCTGAAATCAGGTTGCATATACTTCTCCTTGCACAAAAGCATTTGGAAATTTGAGCCAATTTTATAGCCCAGAGGTGATTTAGTACTTCAATTCAAAACCTGAATTGAATCACTTGGTGTCACTTTTGTCCTTGCACCTAGACTATAATAGAATACAGTATTGTATAAAAAACCTGCAGTAATCAGGTAGAAAAATAATTGTTAAATGATCTGTAGGTTTACAAACAGTTTGTACCACATTATGTCTTCCTGAAGGGATACATACAAGGAGCTTAAAAGAAATCAGCTCAGGACTGGATGATCTCATAGGTCTTTTTCAACTTAAATGATTCTATGATTCTATGTAGTTTATGTTACAATACTGTGGGAAGAATTCCTTTCATACTTTTAACATCTCAAAGCCAGAGAGAGCTTTGGAAGCTACATGAACTGAGTGAGTCTTCCACTGTCTCCACATAGATATGTTCATAGTCTCAAAGCTGCAGTTCTCCAGTCCAGGGTCTTGAACAACATTCTCTGTTTACAGATTAATTTATATAAATATATATATATTATTTATTTGTGCACACTAGAGAAAGAAAAAAATTCCTTGACACACATGGCGGATTACTCTAATACTGCATGGGCAGTTTACTATACACGTGAGTTATCTCCTACATTAAGAGTCTGAGGATTGAATGGACATTTACTAAACTTAAGTAGAATATTATGTACCATTTCATTTAGTTTCTTCTTAACTGGGTAAAATAAGTACCTATCATGTCTATGTACTCTGTTTTCTAAGTCTTTTACTCCCTCCGCCTCCATTTCTCCTTTCCTCACAACCACATCCCAAATCCTGGTTTTCATCAAGAACAACATTTAATGTGCGGTGCATACTGCATGCTTACCTAAAAGTTAATTTATATTTGAAGTAAATCATTCCAATATGAGGGATTCATTTCTTTTGGAAGTTTCTATTGGAGATACTAATGTTATTTCAAATGTTTTCTGGTTATACAAAATGTAAATAATTTCTATTAATGGTTCGTTATGTTTTGTTTATAATTATCCTATGATGTATAGGCACAAGAGTTTCACTTGATTCAGTAGCATGCATACTTCTCATTGCACATTTCAGCGCAGCCTATTTTATAAAGGTTTTTTTGGCTCATTTAGGGGTTTTTGGGGGGAGCGATTATGTATGTATACAGGGGTAGCGTAGCATCAAGCAGTGGAGATCTGCTATAGAAGTTCATGCATACATTATTAGTCAGATTGCAGGAAGATTTGAAGCAGAAAAGATGTTAGCTCAGCATAATGAATGTCTGCCAGCCATTTTTTATAATGACTAGCTGCAGTTCTTATTGTATGTCAAACCTTATGCTGTGCTGTACGAGCTTTCTTGTTTGGCACAATCAAATGCTGTAATGTATCCCTAGAAGTCTAGCTGGATCAAAGACATGTAGAACAGGGTGGGTTTTTTTCTGCCAGTAATATTGTTGCATATTTTGCTAAAATTATAGTGCAGGTGATAACAAATACATGACCACTTATCATTTATAATGCATTGTTCCTACTATGCAGTAAAGACATTACAAGAATGGACAGCTTTGCCTGCCACAAAAGGAATGTTTAGATATTAAGTAGACCAGCGGGTGTTCAGAAGTCCCTTTATAATTGTAATATTGACCTCTGCTCATTGAGGTAGTTAAAAAGAAAGAATAGAAAGAAATATTTTCCTTTTTGTGTATTATTGAAATATGCCTTTTTTATTTTTTTTTTATTTTTTTCTCTTGAACTGCTCATTAAAGAGCAAAGATTTCAAGGTAAGCCAGCATTCTAAAACAGTAGTTGAAATGCAGTACATTTAAATACAGTTTAAGATCTCATCAGTTTTGCCTATTTTGAGGACTATGTAAGGCATGGGAAGCTCGCTTATGTTTACTCCTGATGTAAAATCTACAGCAATGTGGAAGGACAATAGAACTGTATGGTATGTGTATTCACTTTGGTGATAAATGCCTCATTTCTTCTTCAGAGGATTATTAAAAGAGTTCTCTGGAGGAATAAAACGGTGGAAGTCACACATTTAATAGCTCAGGTACAAAGAGTCAGATTGTGCCAGTTGGCAAAAGTTAGCAGGAAGCTGTCACAATAAATGGCAGCAGCTGCTCATAGTTCTAAAGAGTATGTCCCAGTCAGAACTGAAAACTGATGGCATCTACATTAATACTACCTTAATGGTCCATCTGCTGCTCCATAGGGTCCCTAGCTGCTCTATGGAGTCATAGGCATTTGACAGGCAGTCTCTGTATGCCAGACACACATTGTGCCAAATGTTTTAGGCTGCTTCATATCGTTCTGATCTGTCAAACTTCCCCTATCATTTATCAGGCAAGGAGTTATAAGGGATTTTTTCTTTTCTTTTTTTTTTCTACTGTGTTTTTTGTTGTTGGTTCTCTTTTTTTTTTTTTTTTTTTTTTTTTCCCTATACATATTGGCTTTTAGCATTTGGGGCAGCCAGGAATTTGGAATGAAAGTTATTTTGGTTATTTGGTTATTTTTTTTATTGGAAGAATTGAGAGTAACCTCAGCTGCTTAATAAACTCTATGCTGTGCTAACAAAGCAGGGTGATAAACCTTGTAGAGAAACCATTAGGTTTTTTACCATATCATTTAAATCCTTTTATTGTAGCAGGTATAAAATTAAATACAAGTAACCATAAAAGAACTAACAGTGTTTTGACAGGCTCACTAACACTCATTTGCTAAAAAGCAGTTATTTTCTGAACACATTGTCGCATAAATATTTTAAAAACAGCACCCATATATATCTTCATAGTTCCTTAGGAAATTTAACAGCAGTGTTAGAAAAAGATTTATTTATCTTATGACAAAGTTATTGTACAAACATGTAATAACCATTTCTTTTGTACCAAGAAAAAAAGAGAATATAATCTATTTCACCCTGGAATGTAAAAACCACGTACTTTCTTAGCATTATTTATGCCATAATATAGATATAATTTTAATTTATGTAACATGCACATTATGCTTAAAGCATTTATAGTATTAAAAATGCTTGTAAAAACTCTGTTACAGTATTGCCTAAATATGAACAAAAGCAGATTTGTACAGTATCTGTTACATTAAACTATCCACTGCCTTTGGACATTCTATATCTCGCAAAACAAGCAAGTACAATTTTTTGACTGTATCTTGTTCCCAGAAGGCAGCCTGTATCCCGTAAAACTAGAAACTCTCACGATTTGCTTTTTGTGGTTGTATGGCTCCAGTGAAAATGCATTGTCTATTTAAATTTGCCATTTGTGTGAAAATGTTGAAGTTAGCACAGAAAATCATCCAGGCTATCAGTAACGATCAAGGTATAAGTGCTTAGAGAGAGAGATCAGGATGTCAGCAAAAATGTCACCACTACTTTTCTCAGTACGTGTTTTGATTTTCTTAGCTGGATTCATTCAAATCAGCCAGGTGCTTGAAATTGCATGATACTGCTTTTTTTGTGTCTTTTTCTGGAGTGACTGAGCCATGAACTATGGAAAATCAGTGAAAGATTCTGACTCAGTTTTTGAGGAGATCCTTTAGTTTTTCCTCCTTTTTACTTTCCTTTCCATTAGTCATGGGAAAACTGATGGACCACCAGAAGCAATGGACACTCGTTACACTGCACATGGTATCCTAAATATAGTGCAATATTCCATACTTGTGAATATAGTTGCCTAATGATATTTTCTAAATGGAAAGCTGGCTTCTCCAGCCCTGTCTTGCTACCACTAACTGTATTTTCTTTCTGTATCTTCACTTAAAGATAAAACCTTATTCCAATTCTTGTGTTTTCTCCATCAACATAAACTACAGGTTAAAATTTACAAAGCTGAGTTAATTCAATGACACGCAATTTACATATGGGTAATGGGGTTTACAGGATTATGCAGCTGCTTTTAATTTTAAAAAATAGTAATTTTGTTGCTAAATAGAGTAACGGGGTACTTCTGAGGGTCTCAGTACCTCTTTGGCTGCCAAATGGCAGTGCCTGGTTGAAGCCAGAGAGTCAACACGAGGTCTACTGGGTCACATCATAGAATGATAGAATCATGGAATGTTTGGGTTTGGAAGGGACCTTAAGCCCACCCAGTTCCAAAACCCCTGCCATGGGCGGGGTCATCTCTCACTGAATCAGGGGGCTCAAAGCCTCAGCCAGCCTGGCCTTGAACACCTCCAGGGAGGGGGCATCCCCCACTTCTCTGGACAACCTGTGCCAGGGCCTCATCACCCTCACAGGAAAACATTTCTTCCTGAGATCTCATGCAAACCTCCCCTTTTTCAGCTGAAAACTGTTCCTCCCCATCCTTCCTATCCCTGCACTCCCTGATCAAGAGCCCATCCCCAGCTTTCCTATAGCCCCTTTCATTACTGGGAGGCTGCTATATGGTCTCCCAGAGACTTTTCTTCTCCAGGCTGAACAACCCTAACTCTCATTGTCTTCATATAGGAGGTGTTCAAGCCCTCAGATCGTCTCTGTGGCCTCCTCTGGACTCACTTAAACAGATGTATATAGCTTGGTACCTGTGTTGTCTGGTACTGCACAGGACCTCTTGAGCCGACATACATGACACAAACATCACGAAATTTAAGGAAATTCAGTGCGATTGTTAACAGCAACATGATGTGGCCTTAAGGAAGAAGTTCTTCTATGCCCCCGCTGAAAAAAACACTGGGAATTCCAACGATTTGGAGCACAGCTGGGAATGTGACTATTCAAAACATTTACCACCATAGTGGAACCTCACTAGAAATATTTAGTCTTCACCTAGACGGAGAGTGTTTAAGGAAGGGTGCTCCTTGCCTTACGAGCTCCTTCATCTGATGACTGTGAGCTTATCTAATGATCAGAGACTATCTCAGATTCAATCTCTATTTAATACTGTACACCTCAAAAATACTGCAGGATGAAAAAGGGAAGTTACTTGTGCTTACATTTACACGCGTATTTAAGTGCAGATTTGGTATAAAATCCTTGAATTCCTATCACTGATCTCACTTTTGGGATTAGTTTTGTGTGTGTACCCTGCACACCAGTAGAGATAAGAAAGTTTAGGAGAGATCCCTATTTCCACTGCCAGATGTGGCACAACACAATATTTTAGCAACAGCTGCTAAGGGATTTAGCAGGGACATATTGTGAAAGCTGTCCTAGAAAAGGTCCAGGGAGACAAAATAAGGACCAAATTGAGGAGCTGGACTGGAACAATAAAAGAAATTAAACAAGGCAAAAAATATTTAGTGACAGTCACTAAAAAGGAAGATGAAACTGGATTTACAATCCTTTAAGAATACATGTTCAAGATTCGCTTTCTTAAAAAAAATTCCATCCCAGCCCCAAAACCAAACCTGCCTTGTTACCATTGATTCACTCACATAAAAGGTTCTGTAAATGTCCTCCATGTTGCAAGGCATATCTAGGATACTGTTACAGAACAGTGAGTTTTTGGAGGCATGTTGAGGTGGCAGTAGAGTATCAGGGCTGATCTACACGTGGAGAAGCAGAAAGCCCTGGGAAGTTGTGTATATTTGTTATGGCAGGTGTCATGCTAAACAGCTGTCCCATGTCGTATGTCTAGCAAACACCTTCAAGGACATCCTGTGTGCCATGGGAATTTGGCATTGTGTTCTTAGGCTTTCCTGTTTGATAAGAAATAAGCCAACAGGCCTGGCTGAACAGGAAGGTTTGACTGTAACTCAGAAAAAAAGAAAAAAACATTAGCATTTATACCTTTAGAAGCAGGGGTAGGACACTCAGGAGGAGTCTAAAGGTGTTGTGAGGTTATGCAACGAGAAGAGTGGAAGAGACAAAGCCCAGCCAGGACTTAACCCAGTTACTGCCATAAAAGACAGTACGAAGTGTTTCTATAAATATATTAGCAACAAAAGAAGAGCTGAGGAGAATCTCCATCCCTTATTTTTTTGGGGGGGGGATACAGTGGCAAAAGATGAGGAAAAGGCTCAGGTACTTTGTGCCTTCTTTGCCTCTGTCTTTAATAGCAAGACCATTTGTTCTCTGGGTACCCAGCCTCCTGAGACTGATCACAGGGATGGGAAGCAGAACGAAGGCCCTTTAATCCAAGAGGAAGTGGTCAGACCTGCTGCACCATTTAAACATAAACAAGTCTATAAGGTTAGATGAAATCCACCCAAGAATACTGAAGAAAATGGCTGAAGTATTCACCAAGCCACTTTTAATGATTTATCAACAGTCCTGGCTAAGCAGGGAGGTCTCAGTTTACTGGAGATCAGCAAATGTGACACCCATCCACAAGAAAGTCCAGGAGGAGTATTTAGAGAACTACAGGACTGTCAGCCTGACCTCAGTGCAAGAGAAGGTTATGAAGCAAATCATCTTGAGTGTCATCACATTGCACATACATGACAACTAGGGGATCAGGCCCAGTCAGCATGGGCTTAGGAAAGGCAGGTCCTGTTTGACTAACCTTGACTCTTTCTATGAGAAGATGACCCACTTGGTGGGTGAGGGAAAGGCTGCAGAGATTGTCTACCTAGATCTTATTAAAGCCTTTAACATTGTTAATATGCTGATTGACAGCAGCTGAACATGAGCCAGCAGTGGCCCAAGCGGCCAAGAAGGCCAACAGCATCCTGGCTTGGAGCAGCCAAGTTGTGCCCAACAGGAGTAGGAAAGGAATATTTCTTTCTGGAACCCAACACTGGTGAGGCTGCATCTCGAGTGCTGGGTTCATTTTTGGGACCCTCACTACAAGAAGGACATTGAGGGGCTGGAGTGCATCCAGAAGAGGGAACAGAGCTGGGGAAGGGTCTGGAACCCAGAGGTTATGGTGAGCAGCTAAGGGAACTGGTGTTGTTTAACCTGGAGAAAAGGAGACTGAGGGGAGACCTCATGGCTCTCTACAACTGCCTGAAATGAGGTTCTACTGAGGTGGGTGTTTGTCTCCTCTCCAAGATAACAAGCAATAGGAGAAGCAGAAATGGCCTCAGGGTATGCCAGGGGAAGTTTAGATTGGGTATCAGGAAAAATTTCCTTACAGAAAGGGCTGTCAAGCACTGGAATAAGCTACGCAGGGAAGGGATGGAGTTTCCATCCCTGGAATGATTTGAAAGATGTGTGGATGTCATTCTAAGAATGGTTTAGAGGTGGAGTTGGCAGTGTTAGGTTTACAATTGGACTCAACGATTTTAAGAGTCTTTTCCAACCTAAGTGATTGTATCCTACTATTCACCTGGGTATGATGCACTTTAGGGGGAAGCACTATTTTTGTTCATGGTTGTACATTTTTCACATAATTCTCTACTGTTGTGTTGTTCCAATGATTGGTGTCTGCTTATTTTCTTGGTTTTCTGGGCCTTTTTCCCTGTTGTACCAGACGTAGGGCCCTTTTCCTAAAGATGCAGCTATACAAAATGCATTCAGACTTGCTTGTGTGTGCATCACAGATCACAGCAGATGAATGCTCTACATTTGAAATAAGCAAGTCCATCTACTAGGGCAGTCCCTGTTATAAAACAAGGAAACAATTAACTCTTTACACAATCAGCTGTGTTTTAATTCAGTCAGTTGAGGAAGGTAGGAAAGCAAGTATAATTTGTCTGGGCTAATACTGTAGTGATGCAATCAGATGTCTTGCATACTGACACCCTTAAGCTGTAGGTAGCAGAGTTTCTTCCAGCATCTTAAGCAGCAGAACTGTTAGGATGAGAATTGTATATTAAAGATGCATACAGAATTTTTTTTTATATTTTGATATTGAGGGGAGAGAATATGCTGTGTTTAAAGAAGTAAAACTTTGTCAGCATTTTCTCCTATCTCTAGTTGTTGCTCTACTGAAATAACCTATCCGCTTCAAAAAGAAATGAAAAGTCTTCACATTTCTGTACATTTTATTATTGTGATTTGAAGAATAAGGCATTTAACCTGTAAGCTCATTAATGATGACACTTGTAACCTAAACATCGTGTTAAGTGCAATCAATTTTAAGGGGTTGTGTCTAACTGAAGGCCTTAATCTGGCTTTGATTTATGGATGTATAACCCCTATTGACACTGGTGGGTGTGACATTAACAGAAAAGACTTTGTGCAAGGTATCCCACTATAGAACTATCACATCAGTATTGGCTTTACATTCAGTAGGAGAAAACCTCAATAGGCAAGGATTTAGTGTTCTTTTTGGTATAGGTTATTGAACTAAACAATTAAAAATTCCCAAAAGACATGCTAGAACAAAATCAGAAAATTATAACTATCTGAGACATCAATTCTTTAGAGGTAGATCAATAACAGGAATGAGAACAAGTATACTATAAAAAAAAAAAGCTCTTAAAAGGCACATGGAGAAAAATCTTTAATGTTGAAATTTTGACTTAGACTGATACGTCTTTAGTTTGCATAATTCCACATGCATAGTGTGCAAGATAGTGTGTGAGATCTTATGTCTTCATTATATTTGAACTACAACAGCTAACAAATTGTTGAAATGAATTTCAAATTACTCCACACTTTCAAAGATGATCACAAAGTAAGATATTTACAATTTTTCTGCTAGATGAAGGTTTGGGGGGAAAAAAAAAAACAAACAAGAAAACAAAACACCAGTTTGAAAGGAAAAAAACAAGCCAATCTTACTGAAAGAAGTTTTATATGTACTTTCTCTCTCTATGTGCTCAGACCTCATTTTCCCAGTTTCTTAACTGATGTTAAATGCATAAGAGCTGATGGCAAAACAATTTAAGACATAGCTTGTTTTATGAGCTCAGGCCCCGTGATTACGTTTCCTCTTGAACTTTGACTGTTCACTGAAAATAAACAGACAAAAAATACGTAATTTGGGGATTTTCCTTCCCTAAACCAGTACTGGAGTTTGGGGTTGTTTTCTTTTTCCTGCTGTGCATATATTCAAAGTCTAAAACCGGTATTTCTGTTCTCTTCAATATATTCATCTAGGGTCATATATTTCTTACTTGTACACAACATGTAAAATCTGATTGGACACTTTTGATTTGTATTTATGATGTGACAGCTAATGATCCTGATTGTTGAAATGGTAACTTTTAATCTTGACGTCCAAGTGACATATGAATAAGAAGTTCTGGTCGTGTCTTTCATCAGAGACTGGCTAAATGTTCTTATAAACTGAATGATGAAGCCTGGTCTTCAAAGTAGGTTTTTCACCAAGTTTATTTGAAGGTTTGTATTCTTGCTCTTACAACCTGAATGTTCCTAAACGTGCTGCTGGGATGACTGCAAAGCTTGCTTTCAGCATGCATTTATTTGTGGCCAGTTAATCCCATTTATTCTTCTTCTTATATTCTTCTACAAGGTAAATAATATTTCCTTATATTTTCTCTTTCTCTACTCTTCTGATATATGTATAAACCTTTTCCTATTCTCTCCCTTCACTAAACAGTTTGGGTTTTTTTAATGAAGCTTAACACACCACATAATTGCAGCCTCTTGTAAAATATATTCTCTCTTTTTTCTGATCATCCTAGTAGTTGTTGTCTGTTTATATTCTGCTTTGGATTAATTGCTCTTGAAATACATGAATAGAATTACATACAATACTCCAGCTGAAAGCCACCAGTATTTGGGGCAATGTTATTAATATTTCCTAAGGTCTAATAGGAGTGCATTTTAGGATTATGTTTGGTTTTTTTTGTCACGGCTGTATCACATTGGTGCCTTACTCAGCCTGTGATCAACTAGTAAAATGGAGGAACAGAAGGGGTTCTGGTTGTTTCCAGCTGATGAGTTGGTGTATGCTTGGTTTATGCAATTGCATAGCCAGCTGCTTGTGATATGTCATTTGCAGGAAAATTTGAGAAGCAGCAAAGTATATGCACAGAAGACTGAAATTTGGGCTCAAGTGCAAAATGTGAATGTGAGCACCTCAGGCATCCAACAGCCAGGCCTATTGCATGACTAACGCAGAGAGGGAACATCTGTAAAGTGTGGAAATGAATGTATGTCTGGATTTCAAACACTCAGTGAATTTTAAAGTATTTAGCTTAGATTTGGGCATGTTTCTCTTGTTATTTTTTCTTTAAGAAAACAAAGTTTATGAAAATGAGATGTATGCACAATCTGAATATTGCTAATGTAAGGTCTACAAGATATCTTGAATATGTACATGTCCTATTATGGCTGGGTTTGACCCAGAGTTGTGAAATAACTACATAATTGCCATTGAATAATGTTTAACTTCACAGATAAACCACAGCTAGCCAGCTGAGAGTATGATTAGTAAAGAAAATCTGTTGTGTCTATCTATTTCTTGCCCTTCCAAGTATGGACCGTTGGTGGAGAGTGCTTGTAACTATCTACCAATCTGTGGTTTTACAGAGATTAAACCCAACTTTGGTAAACTAAGCTGCTTTAATGTAAGAGTGTTAGGGTCGTGGCAAGTAAATTAATTTAATCCATTAGGAATCAGTCTCCTAATTCCCTTTATTACAATTGTGCTATGTTTTGGGGCAGGAATGAATCCAGTCCTTATGGATAAATTTATCTCAGTAAATTAAATGTACTGGTATAGAGGCCAGAGAGAAGCCAAGAGCTCTGTCAGGAAACTGCTCACACTGCAAGGCCTCAGTCACAGTCTGGTTTGGTCCCATCCATTGATATTGTCTAAGGAAGCTGTAGCTGGCAGAGACCAAAGCAGCTTGGACAACCACAAAGTATAGACGGTCAAGTTGGAGCACTCAAGAGTGGACAACTGACTATGGGAAGGGGGTGAGAACAGTGGTAAAGGAAATCTGGTCCAGACAGTTCAGACTCCAGAAATTATGCAGAAGAAATGTTTCATTTAAAAAAATCGTTCTTCAATAAAACAGTAACGCCTGACTCTTAAGTTTTGTGGAATTTTAGGGAGACATTTCTCTGACAATTATTGAGGTTCCTCACAAACAGAACAGGTGCATGATGTGAAGTGTTTTTCTAGGAAGATGTCCCAACAAGCTACTGGATATTTTGAACACACTGGTTCTCTGACTCTTTCAGCCAACTGCAAATTAGGAACAATTTTTTTTTTTTAATAAGAGGAAAATCTTTCAAAACATTTTCTGCCCATCTCTAATTTCATTTTCAGGGTCTCATCTTTAACAGAAAATATGAACATCTCTTTCACACTCTTGAGGAGTGAACCTTCATTCTTCACCCTCAGCCCTGCCAGAAAGGGAGAACATGCTGCCAACATCTTCCAGCAACACTTAAGAACATATGAAAAGAAATTGGCCTTGTTTTTTGCTTTGAAAACTGTACATAACTTTTCCATGAAACCAGGCCTATTTTAGAATGGACATACCTATAAAAATGCTTCATATTTTTATGTATAAATTATATGTTATATATTTTTATCAGATGTTGCTCTTGTGCTGTTCCAGGTTTGCTTTGTTAAACTGGTTAAGCTGTGCAGAAAGAGGGGACACCTATCAAGACCCTGCAACAGCAAGCTTACTCAATGTGTTTTGCTCTCTACGTATTTAACATGCTATTTTTTACAGATGAGATTACATTAGTTTCCAAACAGTATGTATTTTTTTAAAGATTAGTCACTGCCTAGTGGTTAACATTTTCACACTGTATAACATTACAGACACTTTCTCTGAAAGTGTCAGCATTTTGTCAGCCAAAGTGAGCTTTAATAAAAGTCAGGCTCTGACAATTTTCTGGAATAACCCAGAGCTCAGCTCTAAGAGTCTATGTGAACAGGATGTGATGGTTGGATCTCCTGATGAAAATTAGCGTGAACCACTGCTGCACTCGGCTGACACTTACGTCTCAGTTTCCTCCGTGCTGGTGCATGCTATCAGGTCTAGGCACTTAGAAGGAAGCTGTCACTCACATTAGCTTATCAATCAAAGTTTGTCACATTCTTGTATGTTTTCACTAAAAACCCAAACTGGGACACCAGATGTGGTGATTACATGGACAGTCTATGTTTTTGTATGAAAACATCTGATGTGACAAAAGAGCAATGAAAAGCAAGTTTTGCTGAGAGCACATGCCTTTTTTTGTCATATGCATGCTCATGGAACGTTTTCACTATCTGTATCTCTTTGAGACTATGGCCACTAATTTAATTTGAGAAAACATTCCCCAGCTATTTTATTGCAAATTGTGTCTAGCAAATTGGGTTTGCTTGTGTTTCATAGTAGTTAGAAGAACAAAGCTTGGTTGAGGAATAAATGAAACATTTGTTAATATAAATCTCTTCTCCAGATCCTCAATTTGCAACATGAATTTATAGATACAGCTGATAAATAAAATTAAGACACTTCTCTGAAAGAACATAAGATATTTTTGGCTCTGTGCTGTCTCTCCTACAGACCTACAGACTTCTTGTTGAGCATTTACAGATGAAACTCCCTAATATGTAGCTGAAAGCTCTTGCTGCAGTCATTTTTTAACAACACAAAATGTAGTGAGACGTGTGTAGAGAATGCATAAGATGGTAGCCAAGAAGGGCAGGTTAAATGATCCTTTTGTGAGAGTGGATAAGAAAAATCTAGTGTTTTGGTACTTCTACTTAGGATGAACTTTTACATCAGCTGTCCACCTACAAGTGGATCATTAGTGTGAGTTTTCAACAGCACTTTGCAGTCGTAATGGCTTGAAAATAACTAGTGATTTAGCTTCTTAAAAGGAGCCTTAACAGACAGTTCTACTTTTCATTTGAAAAAGAGATTGAAGAGCAGTGACAGGTAGACACTGAAGGGGTGAAAAATCACTATATTGATCTATTAGGAAAAGCTTACAGCGGCAAAGATGACACCCATGATGATTTTTACTGGGACCCCATTCCCTAGATCCAGAAGGATGAGTCATACTTTACAGAGCTGTTGTCACCTGCTGGGAGAAGGACTACGCATGATTAACATCTGATGCTAATAATTTCCCTTCCTTATGTTTCCAATTTGAATTAATCATAGGCCCAAACAGGCCTACTGAAAACATATTTTTTCAGGGGCTAGTGTATGTGTTTTGGATGCTTTAGTGTTCATAGTTCTCTCTCAGGATTAGAAGTGTTTTCCTCAAAATCTTCAGATATGCTGTGCTCCAAATTACCTGCTTATTAAGACATCCACAGAAAGACAACAGTAAGTACACAAGTGGCTTAAGGTGAGGGTGAAGAGAACAAAATGCATCACAACTCCCAGACAGAAAAGGGAGAAAAAAGGTGAAGCATCCCTTGTCAAAAAAGTGACAGATTTAGGTTTGACTCCTTAGGAGAGAAGTGTTTCCCTTTCTCCAGCAATAGTAACTTTCTCAATTTGATGAAAATTCATTATCAGGCTGATACACTATCTGCTTTTCCACCTCACTGTAAATGCATTTGTGTATTTATAGATGTTTACTATACATCTTTGTGCTCTCTGAACTCCTATAGAATGATAGGCAGGTCCCCGACACCTGCAAGCAAGTCTGATTTTTCTTGGACTAAGGGAAGGCTGAACATGCTGAAACATCAAGCGAAGTCCCAGACCTTATGCTAAGAAAAGAAAGGGAGTGTTGTGGCAGAGTCATATCTTGAGAATGCTACAAGCCTTGAAGTTAGAAAGCAGCGGGACTGAGAGTCATGCATAGTCCATTTTACATAGGCTATAGAGAAGCGCTGATAAGGTAGGGGACAGAATTTATAAAGCATTCACATACATTCCTGTTACTTCTACCAACATTGCCAATAGTCAAGTTTCTCAATCTTTTTTCTTCTGTTACTTATCTGTAGAGATGATAAATGCCACTGCTTTTACTGCAGTTATGAGGATAATTGATCCAATTTAAGAAATATGAAGGGCATGTGAATAAACAATCACACTCTGCTGTTTTTCTCTACTCCCACACCCAACTCAGAGTTATTCTGGTCCCTATTTTCAAACTGATCCCTAAACAAGAGCATACTGTGAACGTTTTGTCCAGCTGTAGACTGCCTGCATCCAAGAGTCTGATCTGAATGCATAAGTACCTGATTAGGTGCATAAACAGCAAACACATACAGTTTTGGAGGCTAGTTCTGAAATGTTGACCTGTAAATGCAATAGGTCAATTCAATACATCCACAATTCTCTTACCTTTTGTGTTTATTCGTGCACTGAGTCTCTTTCGCAGGATGTTTAGTGGCGTTTTGTGGGGGTCTGGGTTTTTTCCTCTTCATTTATTTTAATTACTGAGTCTTCATCTTCTTATACAAACAGAATTGCACTAATATTGCCACTCATATTGAATGGAAGTGAGAAAAGAAAAACTTCTAATCGATCTCCTCATTCAAACCCAAATAAAATAAACATGGGGAATGATAAGTTATAGTCAGATCTCCTGGTAGAAAAACTGAGCTAGAATTTTTATGAGAATGGATCTTTCCTTGACAGATTTCCAGAGCTTCTTATTTTTTTCATCCAGGTTGAAAATAATTCATCTCCTTATTTTAGCATTGTTGCTTCTGGTCCTAGCCTAAACAATAGGGACAAAAGGTGTGTAATAAAAGTTGGTATGTATAACAATAATTTGAAGATTTATTTAATTCCATCTTTTGATGGTAATGCAAGTAAAAATCTTTCTTTTATTGCAGTTTGTACAGACAATACATTGGGTTTTTGTAATATGTTGCTCAACTATTGTTTTTTTCATTTGGACTACAGTCTTTTTAAATAAACAATATATTTTGAGTTAGAGACATTCATATATATTCATAACACCTTTAGAAAATGTTCTGACATTTAAGGACCTGTCCTTGCAAGGGGGTTTTTATGATACTGAAATCCTGGTCAGCCTGGACCCACTTAGTAGATGAAGAATTGTTAGGTCTCCACAATGTACCATTACCAATATTCCAGTTACACCTTTTGTTTGTTGTTTTTCACTCAATTTAAAGGTTTCTCATTCAGAAACACAACCTTGAGAGACACTTTATCCCTTGACAGTTGACAAAAACTGTCCAGGTTATGAAGAGAAAAGTTTAAAACCAAACTGATATCTATTTCTTTCATTGTCGTACCTGGCTCCTTTTACGTGCTGCCATTGGAAGGAAATTAGAGCCAAACTCAGAATCAGAGAAGTACATTAAATACCTGATGATCAATATTATTTGATGAATACTACATAAACATTAAGGAAAAGTCATATTTTTAATGTCAGCCTTGAATGGCTGAATCCTCTATTTTTCATTTGATGATAGGCAAATTCAAGTTCACTTCATTATAAGACACTTCTTTGTTGTTTCTGCTGATTTGAAAACCTACAGGGAAGGGCATCATGTGCTTTGATTGGGAAACTGTTTATCTACTTGATATATCCTATTCTGACAGTGAGTATCTAATATGATTGTATATTGAAGCAAACACCATTTTTACCACAAGGCTTGTTTTCCTGTTTGTTTTCATGTTGTTGGGCTGAGAAAAAAAGGAATTACAAATTTTTGGTTTTCAATTAGTGAAATATTTAGTAACCAAAAAGGTAATCTCAGTGTACCTGAAACCTGTCCATTGTTATGCACAAGCTCAAATAATTTTATTTCAAAATAAAAAACTTTTTTTAATGTTTCTGTCAGTACATGTGTATCACAAGTTTTGATTTATGACTGCAATCTGTAATTCCTTTTCAGTCTCACTATTGCCCCATATTGTGAGGGGACTGAAATAGTTCACTTGAAGAAATTTCACAAGTGGAACGTCACGTTCAACCTTCAACCAATTTTTCTTCTGAAAACAAGGATACATTTTAGTGTGTAAAAGTAAATTCTGAAGAATTATTTAAAACTGAATAATCTTTTTCTATATGTATCACTTAGATTTGTGTTGTCAATCATAAATGGCCACAGGAACCCATAAAATTGTACACCCTCAAGCAGACTTAAAAACAGTGGGATTTGTTAAAGAAACTTTTCTGTTTATATATTTGAACGTATGTTTTATGTTAAATTAGACATGCTGAAGATGCTTATCAATTATTTTAGTAATACAAATTAGTGAATGGATTTGAATACTTGAAGAAAGTGTGATTGATCAACTTAGGTAAATTTAGGTTAACTTAAAAATCAGGGACTGGCCAGTCATGTGTGGTACTTGCAGATACAGATAGATTATCTATTCAATTTTTTTACTTAACTTTTAAGTACCTGCCACACAATCTTTTTTCCCCTCTTGTGCAGCTGATTTGAGTACCACGAGGCTGGAGCAATGGTCGGCTCTGATTTTCAAAAGAAAAATTGGCAGTTGTATTGGATTTATATATAATAAAGAGCACGTGGTAAAGCTATACTGGCTGATGTGACTTAAAGCGGAAAGATAATTCCTTATGTCTTTCACTCGTCTAGTAGAATGGATTTTGGTTTTGCAGAGCCAAACTTTTCTCTTATGATGCTACACTAGTTTGGGTTTTTTTCCTTTTGAAATTTTAGTCAACAATATTGCTCATTCTAATGTTTGGGATGTGAAGGGTTACGAAAGAGTCTGATTGAGAGAAATTCTTTTGTCATGCATGCATCAACATCCTTTGTTTTGGCATGAATGAAGAGCAAGAGGTTCCAACATACAAGTTTTATTTTTAACAGCCAGGTAACTTCACACAATTGACTAATCTAAGATGTCACAGCTTTTGTCAGCCTCTCTTGTTGTGCTTAGCTCCTTTGCCGTTATAAACTGTGTTATAGAAGCTGAGCTGCAGCTAAGATGTGGAGGAGAAGAAAATGTGGCATTATTAGATGAAAAACAGAACAATTCAAAATGTTCTAATGCACTAATGAATGAGATGCCTGTGTCTCACAATTAAAAAAAAGTGGTAGAGAGACAGGAGGAAAGAAATTTCATCATAAGATAATTCCAGCTCTGAGAAAGGTGGATGTGAGCAGCAGGAAGCTCAAGAAGAAAAGTAACACATCTCCTTGTTTTGCATAAATGGTTTGGCAATTTTTCCAGTAAAATTTACCAGCTGTTGTCATTTCAGAAATCAGTAGTTGTGCTGCAAACAGTTTCGGATAGCCTTTACTTTTGACATAGATTAAATCTGCCCAAGTCCAGCAGCTTTGATCAGTATCTAGAGCAAAGCGTTCAACAGAGTAGAATCAGCGGAATTTAAAATATTTTAATGTGTGGAAGTTGAAATGAACATAGTTTAACACACAACATTTTTTCTCCAAATGTATAGCTTTTGAATATCCCTCTATATTGTTTATTTTAATGCTTGAAGAATATATGTGCACAGACTATTTTCAGATTTTCAATGAGTGGAACTGGTAGTATATATAGAATAATGCAAACAAAAAGAAATTTATCTTTGTAAAGTTTCCCTTTCAAATAACTGCTTCTACTATTAATTTTCAGTCTACGGAAAATGCTTGCAGACAAAATAAAAATTTAGGATCTGGTTGTGGAAAATAAGCATGGAGTACAAACAGCAAGAGGAAGAAATGAGTGGAAGTAATTTATTTTTCATATAATTATGCAGCAATTTATTTCAGCTAGCAGTTTCTTTTCTTTAAATGGCTGCATAATGCCTTAGTAATTTATGACTTTATATCGATAGCAATCTACGCTTTCAATACAAACATGTATGCCTTCTTCTTGTCTTGTAGAAAAAAGGCACTGCCTTTTATTTCTGAATAGTAGTTCCTTTGTCCTTAGCAAAAAGAAGAACAGAAATTAAATTGCATTTTCAAGATAAAGTAAAATCCTTATTTTCAAGTTTCAGAAAGATATATTTAATATTCCTGAAGAAAATGCCATGCAATTTATTTCCTCCTTGTTTCTCTTCCCAGCTCCACCCTTTTTCGTTATAATTTCAGGTCACTATGGTGCAGGATCTCTTTTTTTCACTTTGCTGGGATAGTTAAACTCCAAGTCTTCTATGTTCAACATGGACATATAGTTTAAACAGCTGTACCCCAAATACAGCTGGAGAAATAAAATTTATTTGTTCAAGTACTGTTTTTTAGATTATTGACTGATGAAAAAAAAATTATGCGGAAGCAATGTGCAATATTTCTCTAATTCACATTTTAAATGTCAAAAACTAGTTGGTATTTGAGTGTTTTAAACTTAAATCTTGTGTCTGAATGCATATGTTACTTGGACAAGGTTTACTTTAAATAAGTTAAATTTAAATGAGTGATTTTAATAATCTCTTTAAGTTTTAGGTTTTCTAAACAAACCTTAGTGAAAGAAATATCACCTCTAGAGGGCAGTGTTAAATTATGTGAAATGATAATTTTGTATTTTATCATGCAAACTATTGGATGTCTGATAACTGACCCTCGTCTGGAAGTTTTAATGGTGATTTTAAAGTAATGTCTTTTTACATAGACATTAAACATCCTTAAAATAGACCATTTTAAGCGAAAATGTACATGTTCCTGTGAACTTTGTGTCTGATCATGAAAATGGGATGGCTTCAAACCACAGTTTCAAGGAGCAGTGAGAAGACCCAAGTAATCAAGATAGTGTAGTCAGTATTTGAGTTTACTTATATTGACTGAATAAAGGAAATAAAAGGAAACAAACTCTTATTTTCAGGAAAAATAATTCTTAACTATATTTGGGACTCGTCTAACCGGCCACCTCATGAAGCCAGTGTGACTCCAGAATAAGTAAGGTAATTCTTTGCAAAGATTAGGATGTATTTCCCAGCTTTCTGTTTTGTCATTCCTAAGATGGAGCTGAATCTTCTTTTTCATAGCTGGTGACTGTCTGTCTTCTGTTGTCATTTGTAATGACACCAAAATCCTCAGTTCATAGAGGCATTCCTCTTTTTCAGTCTTGTTGCATTAACATTTGTTCTTTCACCTGCTCATTGCGCATCAGTTTGCATCAAAATTACTGTTCAATTTATACCTTCATTTGATACAAATGAACAGGCCAGCACACATCATGTACTGTAATCTTTACCAGCCGAGACCTGCAAACTGCTGAACATCATGAGCAATTAAGATATCATTTAATTCTTCTATTTTTAAAAAAATAACTTGCACTAGAAAAACAATGCATATATCAAGGTGAAATGGATACTGAAACAATATGAGATCTGACCTTCATCTTTGTGGGCTGTAGCTAATGGAAATGTTTAGTAGAACTTAACTACAGGAGAGCTAACAGGTTGTCAGAAATGTTTTTCTCAAAAATTTGCATTGTTCAGGCTAGAAGAAATGCTGACTCTTTCTGCAGCAGTATCCACATTCACCTCTCAAAGAGAAAATACAGCTTCATTTCAATAATGAAGTTGTGAGATGCAAATTAGAGATACATCCCAAATGATAGACTCATAAGATAGTTTGGGTCAGAAGGGACCTTAAAGTCCAGCCAGTTTCAACCCTGGGCCATGTGCAAAGACACCTCCCACTTGGTCAGGTTGCTCAGAGCCTCATCCAAGTTGGCCTTGAACACTTCCAAGAATGTGGCTTCCATTACAGAACAATTATGAAATCAGTCTTAGCCCAGTGTGGGCATCTTACAAGCATTCAGAGAATGGATGAATTCTATACCCCATGCCATTTTTCCTAATTGAACAAGTCAGCGTAAAAATGGTTAGGTGGCTTAGTTTTGATAAAAACTAAGATATTAATCACACATTAAAGATCTTAAAGCAAAAAAAAAAAATGTATAGAAAATATAACAGTTCTTAGGAACAAAGATATGTATAAGCAGAATAGAATTAACAGTAATCACAACCAAAACCTTAAAACCTTTAAGTGGATTGAGTCCTGTACCCCAAATCTTGCGATTCAGGTCTCTTTAGGGGCACGGCCCCACTGCGGGGCGCGGCCCCACTGCCGTGGGCCTGGAAGGGAGCAAGGGAAAAAGGAGGCGTGTGAGTTCTGCCGAAGTTGTGGAAGATCAGATAACAGATGATCAGAGACTGCAAAACCACACGAGTCGCAGCTCCGCTGCTGCTGCTGCTGCTGCTGCTGCTGCGCAACCCTGCGCTCCTCCTGAAGCAAAAAGCGCTCGAAATTGAAGGAAAAAAAAAAACGGCTCCCCGCCCCAGAGGTGGAAAAGAAAAAAAGGATGTCCGGGCACCATCTCCATCCCGGTTTCCCCAGAAACGGCCTCTACCTGCCCCCCTCATGTTCCCCTTGTTGACAATAGGAAGAAAAATTCCTTGGAAAAATTCAAAACCACAACAGTGGGTCATTGGCCTTCTTGGCCACCTGAGCCACTGATGGCTCATTTTCAGCTGCAGCCAATCAACCTCCCCAAGTCCTTCTTTGCCAGGCAGCTTTCCAGTCACTCTTCCCCAAGCCTGGAGCACTGCATGAGGTTGTTGTGCGCCGAGTCCATGATCTGGCACTTGGCCTTGTTGAACCTCGTACTGTTGGTCTCCGTCGGCCAATGAATTCTGTCCAGATCCCTCTGCAGAGGCTCCCAACCCTTGAGCAGATCAACACTTCCACCCAGCTTACTGTCAGCCGCAAGCTTACTAAGGGTACACTCAATCACCTCATCCAGATCATTGATAAAGACATTGAACAGGACTGGAATTTTTTGTCTTCAAGCACTGCCAGTTTTCTCCCTGTACTCTTAGCTACACTGTGAAAGAAGCATTGACTTTCTGTGCTGTGTGACTGGGAACTCAGTGAACTCTTTATGGAACCTTCCCTTTGCCAGATAGAGGGAAGAGTAGGTCAGATTTTCGTAGAGATGCTGTCTCAGGCCTGTATTTCACTTCAAGATTCATGAAAACCAACTTGAGTCATACGAGAAATGTAAACCTTAATTTTCAATAGTTTAATGTGAATAAATTAATAACAAATGTAATGGATTTCCTGAGCTGAGTCTCTTTTCTGCTTTTTCCTAGAAGTTGCACCATGAAGCTTATAGAAAGCCATCACAAATATATATACATGCAGGCATATTTTGAATAGCAACAGGACTGGCCAAAGAGTTTTCCTGGAAGACAGAAAATAAATTTGACTGAAAAGGTGTGAATTGTTCAAACAATTGGTTGAAACAGTATCCTGACCTGTATCAAAAGAAGCATGGCCAGCAGGTCAAGGAAGGTGATTCTCCTTCTCCACTCTGGACCTCATCTGGAATATTGTGTTCAGTTGTGGAATCCCCAACATAAGAAGGATCTGGAACTGTTGGAATGGGTCCAGAGGAGGCCACAAATATGACCAGGTGCCAGAACACCTCCCATATAAGGACATACTAAGAGAGTTGAATTTGTTCAGCCTGGAGAAGAGAAGGCTGTGGAAAGACCTTATAGCAGCCTTCCGGTGTCTGAAGGGGCTCCAGGAAAGCTGTGGAGGGACTTCTCACAAGGCCATGTAATCACAGGACAAGGGAGAAGCACTTTAAATGGAAGGGGGGAAATTTAGACTAGACATTAGGAAGAACTTCTTCATGGTGTGGGTGGTGATGCAGTGGCACAAATTGCCCAGTAAAGTTGTGGATGCCCCCTCCCTGGAAGTGTTCAAGGCCAGGTTGGACGGGGCCTTGAGCAGACTGGTCTGGTGGGAGGTGTTCCTCCCCAGGGCTGGGAGGCTGGAACTAAATGATCTTTAAAATCCCTTCCAACTCAAACCATTCTACGATTCTCTGTTACAGGAACTTCTCAAATGCTCTAGACTATCACTGGTGAAAATAAGCAAGCTCTTATTTTCAGACGTGTTTAGATACAACTTCAGTAGTCCACACTTCATGTTCACAGACATTTTAGTTGGTGAGTAAACACTCTATGTGTGTGTTTATGGGTGTGTGCATATGTGCAAGCTTTTTTTGCTCTCCAGATAAAATGATCAATCTTGTGAGAGTATTAAAAGTCTTCCTGCTGTAATTCGTGGCTTCTTGTGACAGAGATTTGATGCAAACTAATAAAGGGGTGGACTAGGGAAACATTGTTTCACTAAGCCACTACAAACATACAATCTGATCTTGAAATGAATGAAAATTCAGCACAGGGTGCAATGAGATTCTAGGTTCTAATCACAAGCTCTTTTTTAGCTTATTAAGGAACAGCACAAATGCTGGGATTCCTGAGGCTGTCATTTCATTGAGTTAGCTTGTTTTATGATGACATTCATATTAAGTTTGTGTCTCGAATGAACTCATAAAAAGAGAGGGAAAATCACTTTTCTAAATTTATTTTGTGGTAGGGCTTTGCTGATAGTTTAGTTATTCTGTCTCATCAGAAATTAAATGAGTGCTCAATACGTTTTGGAAGAGTATTCAAGCAGCTAGATCTAGATATGTTCTATATGCCTTTCAGGGGGGCTCCTGAATTTGAATTTAATTTGTATAACTCACATTCATTTAGAAACAAATCAAGGATAGATACAGAACTGTTTGTGAAACACTCTGACAGCTCAGACTACCATTGTATTTATTTCCTACTGTCCCCAAACATAAACACACATATAAAAAAATGTAAATACATATAAATACATACATACAAAATAATGACAGAGAAAATTAATTCTGAACTATTATAGTCATAATGTGAATTTTGTGAAATTTGTTTTTTTTCTTCTTTTATTCTTGGGCATGATTTCCTTTTCATTGACTGCCGTTGTATAGAGACATTTTAAGGTGTGAAATAGTAAACTCAAAGTGCTATAAAATTGTCACTTGCACCATGAATTCATATAGCTGAAAACCAGCATAGGATCATTATTGGTAAAAGTTGCAGTCTTAAAAGAATTTGCTATTGGATACCTTGATAGCTGCCAAGACCTTCCACTTTTATCACTTTTACCTAAGACTGTAAATGTTTTGTTTATGTGAAATTCCATCCTACAGTATATTACATGGATTGTATGTGTGCTATTTCCACAAACTCTAAAATCAATATACAGTCTTAAATATTGGAGGGACATCATTGTAAATTAGTTATTGATGTGCTAAAGTCATTTACACCTGACAGAGAAGATAGATTATGACACTACTAATTTTACTGGAAGTGGGTATAGGAAGATAACCTGCCATGTAATCCCACAGACAGTCATCTGTAAAGTTTTTATGCATATTCTCTTCAGCAAGCTATACAGTTCTGACAGCTACGAATCACTTTTAATCTGTCAATTTCAAAGGCTGTCATCAGAAAGTTCAGCTGAAGGAGAATGTCTGTTTGACTCATCTTAAATGTAAGATGATTATTGTTCGTCACATTTACAAATTATCCTATTCTTAGAAAAATAAAACTAAGCTGTTTAGCATGGTTATTGTGTAATTTGGAAAGCAGGATGCAGTAATGCATCTAAAATAGAAATATACAGTTGTGTAGTGAAACTTTTTGCTAATGGATAGCATGCAGCAATAGCAATAAAAGCAAAGATGTTTTTCTTTGCAATAACTTCATATACATAAAAATATGTAAAGAAAGGAAAAATATAAAAACTGCTGAATGTTCACTTTCTCCCTGTGATGTACAGTAGAGATATAAACTCTGCAACAGATGACACAATTTCGGAAGATGACTGCGCTTCTCCAGATACAAACCTGTATTATTTTAGTTCCAAAACACTCGTCAGTTATATCGTTGACCTTGCACCTAGATAAACAAGACCCGGTGTATTTCTACGACACATTGTCTTATTTGAAGTATTCTGAAGGCTGACTTCATTGGAGCCGCTGAGTTTTTGTTTTCTGAAGTCAAAGTTATCGTGATTTTAGGGACTAACACGGCCAAGTTAACATCCTTTGCAAAGGTTGTTGCCATTCGAGTGATGTTTTTCGTGCTTTCAGCTTGTTCATCATTTCCCAAGGTTTCCAGGACTTGCTTTTGCTCCCCTTGCAGCTCTGGTAAAACTGAGAAATTCAGTTTCTTTCACTGTTAGTTCATCCTAGCATGAATGGGATCCTGGGACCATCTGCAGAGGCAGGAAGCACCCATTGCTGCCTTGAAGAAATTGCTCTCCTTTGTTTATAGAAATCACAGAACAGACTTGTCTTCTAGAAGTGCTGCAGCTTTGGGAGGCCAAGAGAAACTGAATCATTTTAATGACTATGCATGGTAACCACTGGTTTAATAAAAAGTTTCAACGACTCTACAGGGCTTTGCTAATGGCAGTGTGTATTATTCTTCTTCATTTGGCTGCATACCCTGTATGTAATGACAGTACACAAAATAGTAAACAAAAATGCTAATTCAACATGATCATTAAAGAGAAAAATAGCTCAATAACTGAATAATAATTCTTTGCTGCTGGATATAAAAAGTAAAATAGTTTTATTGAGTCAACCAAGAATTTCACCAAGAACAAGTAATTCAGCTATTGTTTGTTCTGCCAATCCTATCCTACTCATTCAGGAAAACTTTCCATTGGTTTGGAACAGAAACTCTATCTTTATAAAAGTAAAGGATCTCAGACTTTAGAAGGTTTTGAAAACCTCAAGGAAGTCTATGGAAAAATTGAAGGTAATCTTGGCCCTTCCTACATATTACAGAGTTACCAAAAAAACCCAAATGTCTATACAATAGAAACAGAATGAAAGGCAAAATACCTTTTTTTTTGCAAGTAAAGAGATATGTTTAAGCTCTACTTGCTGTGTTCTTTGTCTATCCCTTAGACATCAGAGAAGTCCGTTGGCTGTGGCTTCTTTTCAGCAGCTTCTTACATACTCCCTTTAAAATTAGCCTCATTGAGAAACTACAGTGAGTACCAAAACCTACTACCGCTTCTGGGGATCAGCTATGGATACCTCAGGTATCCAATTTTTTCCAGTTTGAAATGCTTGGAACAATTTCAAGCAGAGTATGAGACTGTTGAGCTGCTTTGAATACTGCACAGACTATATGATTCATTTTATCTCATTAACACCTTTCTTATTAGGTTTAAGCAAGCAAGCGAGTGTAAATACAAGTTTTTATGTGTTTATCTTGCATACAGGAAATGTTCTATTTATCTTCTCTGCAAGGTGCATACATTCACTCACCATTCCTTTGATAGAACAAATCTATGTTTTTAGGCATTGGCTTAGTTCCTCTTCCTGATAGAGAAGCTAAAACTTTTAAGACATTTTTTGTGATAAATGAGGCTTCTTTGCACTGTATCAGACAGAGTAGCTCTTTTTGAAGAAAACAAAAATCGGGAAAAAATACTTAAATTGTTTTTCCTGATTTCTCTCCCCATTTATATCTTCTGTCCTGCTGTTTGGTAGCTGCAGACCTAGCTTTTACCTCTAGGCAAGTGGGCAAGCAAGCATCTCCTTCTGGAACTAATGTCATTGTATCTCCTTGGATTAATTGGCAAGTAAATGGTGCAGTCTATATGTTGCCTCCTCAGGAGTTCCTACATAAGCAACTTAGTGATACTTTGCTCTGAAATTTAGCCATATATTTAACCATTCCCTGGCATCGCTCAGGAGAACCTAAGTTAATCTTTCTGTAGTTCCATGTAATATGAGAGAACGTGACTGCAGTTTCCCTGTGAAAAAAACATCTTAAATTAATATCAACTGATTAGGTGTTTTAAGAAGGATTTTTTTGGCTAGCAGTGTCTTTGGGTAAATGTTAACATGGCATATGGAAATAACATAATTCCTTGACAGTCTCTTTTGTTGATATAGAGATAATCAAAGCTATAAGAATAGTACAAAATCAGAATTTTAGAAAATTCTTGTCCTAACTAATAAATTGAATTATCCAGTAAAGTGAGGACTTTATTTTGACAGTCAATATGTTTCATATTAATGTGAGTAAAACCAGTTTCTTCATTAGCTAACAACTAAATTGTTTGCCTGTGTGCTGGTTTTATCACCTGAAACCCCTCAGTGATAAATCTTCACTTTCACCTTTTTAATTCAATGGGTCATATTTGTAAAATGCAACTTCTTTATTAATATATTGAAAAGAAAAATCCCAGTTTTGTTGCTAGAATACTTTCACAAGACAAAGAGTGCTTCAAAGGAAAACATTTATTTCTTGAAGTGCTATGCAGATGAAGAACATCTTTAATAAGCTAGCACCTTCCTGCTGAGTTTCTACCATCAGAACATGTCTATGCTAGGCAAAGTTTCATTTCTATTTAGTTTCAATTAAATGCCTGTAATGTAATTACATAGCACAGGAAGGATCTATTGATGCTGTGAATTTGATTTTTAATAAGATTACAAAAAAATACCCCTCTAAGGTGTTTCCGTAACTTTAGGAATTATCGTCTGTCTGTCTAGCTTCTTACGTGTAATGATAACATCTGGGAAATGTTAAATCCTGTTGGTTTTTTTTTTTCGCTTTGAGAAATATTTTACTTGGCCATTGATTTTGATGGGAGTGCTCAGAATAAAACATCCTCACTTGAGGAAAAAGCAACATACTCGAGTTTACAATTTCTGATAGAAACGATATGGTGGCTATTCTGGAAATGCAGATACTGACACAATTTCCAGAGACGATATAACTGTGTAACCAAAAGTGTGAACATTTTCGTTTGTGAAATTTAAGTCAAACAAGCAAGAATAATCACATTTTCACCATTTGTAAAAATATCTGATCTTTTTGCGATTTTTATCTCCTATTTTTAGATCTTTCTCCAAGAAGCTGACTTTCCATCTGTCTGATAGCAAAATTTTAGCATTTCATCAATAAAACTGGCATCATTTCACCTTGAATCTATTCATAGAAGCTTCGTCACTTGAGGTATATAAATCTTGTTTGGATGAATCATTGACATTTAATTAAAATCTTATTTTGTGCATGAAAATATTCAGCTTAAAATAGAAAATTTCATACAATTGTAGTATCTGAAGTTATCGTGCTATTTTTTATATACAAATCATCTTTTCAGTGCTGCCTCTATTCTTCAATGAGTTAGTGTCTTCGGCTCCCACAAGGAAAAGCTGATTCCTCTGTAGGTATGTGTAACTGACAAGCCAAAATTACTGGAAAGCTAAAACAAAAGACTTGATAATGATCCAGAAAAGTTTCAACCTGGTTCTAGACTTGACTCCTCATGTTATCTTAACTAACCCCAACTAATTTTCATTTCAATTGGAAATTTGAACTGGTAGAAGTATAGCATTGACCATATTTTTCCTCGATATGAAGTCGGTTGAACTGCCTTGACCATTCTACCTTGAATGTGTTGCCTCAGATGGATCCCAGGATGCTTTGGCCACAGCTGAACAAAATGGGAAAAAGTAGCCTCAACAATCAATGCTTTTATTTTCCTACTGGTAAAAATTAGAGGAAGGATTGACGAGTTTTGGGGATTGTATTTCTTGATTTGTGTACTTTTATTGGGAGTTGTTGCCATTCTGATTTAGGCCATTGCCCAGGGAATGGTAAGGAATGAGAACCTTAGCTACCCTTGGAACATTAAATGTAGTCAGTGACTTTCAGCATAGCCTCAATGAAATTAAAAAGGTGTTTCAAAGACAGGACAGAATGGTCATTGGAAGAGGTGGAACGGGTCAGGGGAAAGTAAATGATTTTTCTTGTTGAGAGAGTTAATGTGTGTCCAGTGGATATGCACACAAATTGCATATATAGAGCCATATTGCCTTGCAGGTGTGATTCTAAAAAAATGTAAATTCTTAAAACAAGAATTTTAGAAATAGGTTTTAGACAATAATAGTAAGGTATTAGATATCATAATAAACTTATATGTTATTTCCACCATTTAATAACTTGAAAAACTTTGTATTTTAAAGTATTTTTTTCTAGTGAATGAAACAGCAAATAACCTGTCACTTTCTGACAATATTGTTTGCATTAGTGCTTTGAATGAGCAAGTTCAATATCTACTGGAGAGCAAGTTTTGTTTTGATAAATGTGTTATGAATCTTTGTTCTGACTGTCTTTGAAACCCTGTTTCCTGGGAGCAAAGGATGTCATACCTTTATTTTATGTCTCGTTAAAACTCTTCATTTAAACCATATTTTCACAGCATCTTGAGTATTTTAAAATCCTTAATACACGTATCCTGCGACACAAGTCTGAGAGAGCAGATGCTATGCCTGTTTCACAGGGACCTTGTCTTAGAAAGGGATTTACAGAGAGTCAGGCACAATTGGAAATTGAACCTCTGACTCTCGACTGTGCACACACTGAAAGACAAGAAAGTCCACTTAAACATAAGAAAACACTTCTGTACTGTGAAAGGGGACAAAACTTGGACAGCTTGCCCAAAAATGTTTAGGAGTCGTTGTCCTAGAAAATATTATAAAACTGAAAGGACACAGTCCTTGGCAACCTGCTTTAGATGACTCAGCTTTGAGCACAGTGGTTGGACTCGATGGTTTCCTGAGGACCCTTTCATCATCATCTAGTTTGTAATTTTTTGGTGCCTTAATCAATGGTCAAGTTTTTCTTCCAAAGTTTTAATGTTGATAGATAACTGACCTAGAGCCGTGCACTGCTTGCTTTGTAAGGTGTTTATACCAAGGGGTTTCAGTAGAACTTCCCAGGTGGAAAAAAGTCTTGGAACTTTTCTGTGAACAATTTTTTCCTTAAAAAAGAAATCTTAGAACTGTTTGAGAAATAAGATGAGCCTTATTTCTTCTTCAATAATGTTCCTTCGTAGGAGATTTTTCTTTCTGAATCAAGCCTGGATGTACATAGAAGATGGATGAACTTGCCTGGAAATGTTGCTTTCAAATGTACAAAACTGAAAAAAAAAATTGATAGAGAAGAATGACATCTTTAGACACAGAAATTATGCAGAATGTCTGCTAGGAAATGCTACTTCAGTAGATGAATGAATTACTTTTACTAAAGGTATTATAATTATATCCATCAATACCTTCTCCAGGTAGATACTACAGGTTTTTAGTTTGAACAGACAAGATAAAGGTAGAAAAAGGAAATATTGTTTCTGAAGTATTAACATATGTCAACAGCAAGGTTGGTTTAGGACTAAGTGAATTCATCCACAATTGTACAATTTATTCAAGGACAGTGGTGTATGATGCAATGAGATTTGATCTCTTGAGAGCATTCCTCACTTAGGGCAGAGCCTGTGATGGTGCAGCTATACTAGTTACTGACTCGAGCTCTTTAGTCTATATCAGGCTATACTAATTCATGGATGTACCAGGTCAGGTGCCTACTCATCAGGAGAATTTGCACTGCAGTTTGTTGCCCACAGTAGATGTAGCCTGCATTTATTTTTTGTGCTGAGCATGAAACTAGTTGTTAAATGCTTCATTGTTATTTGAATAAGATTTGATAACAGGTGCTGTATCTTCTCTGGAGAGGTCCTGTTAGACAAATGGATTACACATTCTCAGTTTTCCTTTACTCTGTCAGTTTTATTGACATACAAAGTAGCATCACAGAGTACATCTGTCTGTACGAGGCCCTGCTTTTCAGTGCAGTACAAGAGGCAGTGTGTTCAAGGTGGGATGTTAGTGGTGATTAAAACCAAATGTTAAATGATGGAAGGGTTCTGGGTATCTTGTTAGACACCTGGCGGTGTGCCCTGCCCACAGAGAAAGCTATGGGCTGTGGGTTATGTCAAAGGGAGCACAATCAGTTGGTCAAGGATAGGGATTATCTCCTTTCACTATGGACTCATAAGATCAGCTCTAGATGCTGTGACCAGTTTGTTGTCTGCCATACGAGCAAGATATTGATCAGAGAGCCATGATAGTCAGGGGCTGGAGCACTTGCTGCGGGAACAGAGGCTGAGGGAACAGAATTTGTTCAGACTGGTTAAGATGGGGAAACTTAACCCCCACCTTTCCATAACTATGAGAAAATTATCAAAAAGATGATGACTTAGGCTCTTCACAGTGGTTCATGGCAGGAGGGCAAGAGACAATGTCATCATGAAGGCAGTCAGACATCAGAACAGATGGTCCAGAGAGGCTGTGTGGTCTCCACCCTCTTAGATTTTCAGATCTTGACTGGATAAAGCTCTGAAAGTCCTAGTCTCATCTCACAGGTGGTTCTGCTTTGAGCAAGACATTGGACTTGAGATCCTTTGATGTACCCTGCAACCCGAGTTATCCTAAGGCACGATCTGCAGTCCATATCTCTGTGGTGGAGGCAGAGGATAAATCTAAATGTAGAAGACGTACTTACAGAGCCATCGGTAGGGAGACAACGGTGGGAGGAAAGAGGAGAATGCCTTTATGTTAAGAAATGGTGCATATTCTGAATTGCAGTTCAATTACATTTAGGATAAGGCAACCTCTACTGCTGCTGGAGGATGATAAGTCTTTCCTGCATCTTAATCATGGTTAATCTTTCACAGAATTATATGTTTTTGGAAACTCCATTAGATTTTCTTTAAAAGGCAAACACATAAATTGTTGTGTGTGTAATTGGGCAGGGTAGACATACCAAATAAAACTAAACAGTTACTAAAAGAGAAGCTGCATGTGCTATGTAATCTGCAAGTTGGCATGACCATTATCTTCTGCACAATATGAGGGAGACCTATTCTTCAAGTTCTGAAATCAAAACAGTCATGTTTTTTGTTGCACTCAAGTAAGACTCTTGCCCTTCCAAGAACTCGAGTATATTAGCCCGGGCAAAGAACCATTTATGAGCTTCTGTTTTATTTCCAGTCCCTGAGAAATCTTGTCCAAAATCTTTGTTTTGTGTTGTGTTGACATGCCACATGACACTTCTGGTTATTTCTGGCTAGTACATGTAAGGGTTGTAGGTGGTGGCAGGAGTTACACTTAACACTAATAATTTATTTAGTCTCTTCATAGGCTGAGGAGGTTTTTATTATTCTCGAATACATATACCTCTAAATATCGAACTATTGCTAAGAAGAATGAAATTAGAAAGAATATGATACCTCTTCTTGTGAAGAAGGCAGAATAAATACTTGTGAAAGAGAGATGAAATTAGTTGTGTTGCATTTTGCATGTTTTGAAACATCAATATATTTTACAGATACATAGTTGATTTTTAGTGTAAAAACTGGAAAAATAAAAATAATTCTGATTATAAAGTAAAAAGAGGTGAGTATTTAATAGCTGAATAATTACTTTGTCTTTCAAATCCATTGTTTCCAGAGGACGAGTTTCTTAAACAATATAAAAAGACCTACATAACTGTGTAGAAGTGGGGTTGAACAACATATTTGTCAGATTGTTCCTGCATTTTTAAAAAGTAAGTGATTTTTAGGACGCTCTGAAGAAGTTAATTTTCCTGAAGTAGAGGGTGTTAGAGCCGGTTATAGCATGTGAACGTGTGGCTATTTTATTTTTCTCCCTCTAAATCGTTAACTCCTTTTAACTTAGCAGAGAAAATAAGATTTTTTTCCCAATAGTGTCTTTATTTGTCTGAACAGATCTTCTTTCCTTCTACTGTCTTTGTCTCTTGTGTTCTTGAGATGATTTCTGTAGAAGAGCACTTTCTACTCAAATGATATTTTGATTGAAGGGAGCTTTAAGTCTGTTCAAGGGACAAATATTTTCTTCTTTGATTTTCCACTTATAATCTGTTTAAGCTTCTGCAATAACGTTTTTCAATCTCATTTACCCAGACTCTAAAATTTTGCTATGATAACCCACCTCCTGCTGCATCTTACTACTTTGGAAAAAATGGCCAAATTTGTCAATAACTTAACTAAATTGAGGGTTCTTTCTGTGCCCCGGATATTCAGACTCACGTGGATGGAAAGAGGAATTCCAACTTCACCATTCTTACAGTAGCTAATTTGTCACAGACCCAAAAGTAACAATGTATGAGGTGAAAATGTAGAATCGTAGAATAACAGAATGGTTTGGGTTGAAAGGTACCTCTTAGATTGTCTAGTTCCTAACCCCCTGCCATGGGTTATGCCATATTTTAAGATCATAGCTGTGAAATCAGATAGCCTAAAATGCTTATTTTTTATATCCATGTATTATTGCTTTCTCTAGTCTGTATATTATATCTAGTCTTTTTAAACAAAATTAGTCTTCAGATGAGATTTTGAATAATAAAATAGCAAGGGGAAACATCAAAGAAAAAAATCTTATTCTCTAAGAGTTTATCCATTAGAATACCCACAGAGCTGAATTTTACGATTTACGTCAGTGGAAAGAATAACTCCTATGACTTTGCAGTTCAGATAAAGGATTGATAGTTATTTTTGTCTCTTGACCAGTATTACATGAAATCCAGAACAAACTGTATAAAGTATAATCACACTGAAACAGTTGCTAAATGAAAGGTTTTCCATGAGTTTAAGAAAAAAAAAATCAGATGTGGAAAGCAATGTTCTGTACCCTTATTAATTTTGGAAGAGCATGTGTATGATATTATGAGGGAATTTCCTGAGATTTAGTCTTAGATTATTAAATGTCTGAGAGAATCAAAATGGTGCTCAGCTGGGGAAGTCAATAAACAGACTATAAGTGTGACAGATGTACAGACAACTTCCAAGATGCCATTACAACTGCCTGTGGAGATATTCAAGGAGCCAGATGCTGCTGCTTTATATCTTCCACAGCTCAGAGTGTGTCCTGTGATCACCTTCCAAAGGGGATGTGTGGTTCAATATGCTGAAATTTTTTGCCTGTCCTTATTTTTTTGAACACTCATTTAGCACATAGGAATTATGGGTGAAAGTACATGTGTATGTATAAATATATATACGTACACACATATATGCACTAACTTGCACATGGTCCACAAGTCTCTCTGTTTTTACGTGCTTTGACACCTGTTAGGCTATTTGACAGACGAATTTTAGAGTTTATCTGGTCACAGATTACTACACGGATGCATTAAAGAAACTCACAACACACTACAAGACAGCATGAATATTTTCATTATTTTGCATCTGAGTAGTAAATATTGTTTATTTCTGTTCAATTTATATCAAAGCAAATGCAAACACTAAGTGTAAACCAGTTTTGTTACTAGCCCTCACTTTGGCCTGGACAAGCAGAGATCCACGGACCAATTTCTGTGCCTATCTCTTGCTGACTTGACAAGAAGAACTGGGGATGATTTATTTTTCATATACGTCCATGCTGCATTTCTTTGTTTATAAGCTTTATATTGGTATCTTATTTATTAGACAGTAGGGAAAAATAATCTAAATCTACATAAGGAAAAGTCATGTCCTGTTAGGAAAAAGATCTCAAAAGTTATAATCATGATAGTTTACTCTGAACTTCTGTACAAAACAATCCGTAGGAACTTTCTGGATTAATTTCTGCTCAGAAAAAATCTGGGACAAGGAAGTAAACAAAAAATTATATTACAATATATTTATTTAACATTTTAAACAATAGAAAAATCTATAAAAAAACTTTGTTAAATAGTTCCAATCTGTCAGTTAATCTCTCCAGAAAGTCTGTATTCTATTTTTGGCCTGAGTTCATGTAACATTGTGCCATTTTAAAACTTTATGATTAATATAAATAACCTTTGATTAAGTATCAGTTTGTCTATAAGTCTGTTTACTGAATATGACCAGGTCACTCTAATTTAAAGCTAGAATGAAAATCATAATTCTGTTGTAAGAAAAAAAAATTGTGATTATAGGCTTTTTTTTTTCCCTTCTGAAGCAGATTGTTAAGAATATACTTATTTAAGAGTGGAAATTAGGTAAGAAATTTAGAATACCCAATAATTTAGAAGGAAATTCCTTACTTGATACATAATCAGTTTTTTGTAAAGGAAATTGAAAGTATTTTGACCAAATTTTGTTGGTGTTACATTTAATTAGTAACCAAAACCCTTTGTGAGCATTGTGTTTTATCAAGCACATTTTTCAAGCCCTTAATAACCCCTGTGGTTCTTCTCCCACCGCTGTCCAAAGTCATCCACATGACTTTTGAATTGTTGGGGCAAGACACGATCATGCCATAACAACACTGTATTCAAGATGATGACATCACACTTTGAGTTCTTGTTCAGCTGAAAAAGGTATTGATAACTCTTAACAGAATTATTCATTGGTAACTCTTAAGAATTACTCATGTTCAAGATCAAAAAAAAAGAAAAAAATAAAAAAGCCATACACTGAGAATGCTTTTATATCCAAAAATTTCTTATGTTGTAGTTCTAGCTGATATGCTTCCCTTTAAATACATGTACTCATATACACTTCCTGTATTTTTTAAATTTAGAGTCATATCGCATCATTCAATTCATGTTAGATAAATAAAATTCGTGTAAAAACTCACTCCAGAAGTATTTCAGCAGAAAATCATTGCATTATCTGTTTCCAATTACAGTGAGATCTGTCAGGACATTTTTGAATCACTGTTTTTTGACCTTCATTGACAGGATCACAGTTACTTTGTGTTTTAGTTAGTGAAAACAGGATGTATTTTCTAGCCTGAGGAGATGGGATAAATTCACCTCACCTGTGGAATCCTAAAGGCTTTCCCAGTTCTCACAGTACTTTTCAGAAATACCTTAATGAAAATATAGCTCTTTGTCTTATTCAGCTCATTGTTACAAAAACTGAGCATGTAATTTTGGGCTGCTATCATCTATTTCATATCTGACCCTAAGACTGTGAATATTATGAAAGAATGCACTCAGGAGCGGGATGAAGAGATTTAACAATCAATCAGAATTCATTTCTCCTCTGTGCTCTGTATTTTCATTTGCAGACAATTTTTTTGGAGTTGGTGGCCTACCTCTATAACCAGGCCGTGTTATGTATATTTTAATAAGCATAACTACTTTAGTATAACTCTGTTTGTGGAAAATGGTTGTAACTTTGAGGGATGTTGTAACTAGGTAAGTAACTTAGCTATTTTATTAATTAGTTTTGAATTTTCATTCATTGGCCTTATTGATGGGCATATAAAAAAATATTTCACAATATAAAATCATATCATAGAATGGTTTAGGTTGGAACGGACCTTAAAGATCATCCAGTTCCAAACCACCCGCCATGGGCAGGAAACCTTCCACTGTATCAGGTCAGTCGAAGTTTCATCCAACCTGGCCTTGAACACCTCCATAGATGGGGCAGCCACCACCTCTGCCAGTGCCTCACCACCCCCACAGGAAAGCATTTCTTCCTAAGATCTCATCTGAATCTTCCCTCTTTCAGCCTAAAAGAGTTCCCACTTTGTCCTGTCCTTGCACTCTGATAAGATGGCTATGTGCTCTAAAGTGCATATATTAAACGCATTTTGACAGTTACTCCAATATAGATATGTCTAAGAGTACAGGTAATAAATGGTCCTGCAGAAATATTTGCAGATAACAGCAAGCTGAGTGGTGCGGTTGAAATGGTTGAGTGACAGGATGACATCCAGAGGGATAAGAACAAGCTGCAGAAGTGAGCCCATGTGAACCTCATGAAGCTGAACAAGGCCAAGTGCAAGGTCCTGCACCTAAGCCGGGGCAACCCATGGTATCAATAGAGGCTGGGGGATGAAGGGATTGAAAGCAACCCTGTCAAGAAGTACCTGGAGATATTGGTGGATGAAAAGTTGGACATGAGCCTGAAATGTACACTTGCAGCCCAGAAAGTCAACTGTTTCTTGGGCTGCCACAAAGGAAGTGTGACAAGCAGGTCAAGGGAGGGGATTCTACCCCTCTCTCTGCTCTTGTGAAACCCCTCCTGTAGTCCTGCATTCAGCTCTGGGGTCTCCAGAACAAGACAGACCTGTTGGAGACAGTCCAGAGAAGGGCCATGAGAATGATCAGAGGGATTGAACACTTCTTCTCTGAGGGAAGGCTGAGAGAGTTTGGGTTGTTCTGCCTGGAGAAGAGGAGGCTTCGGGGAGACCTTGTCACAGCCTTCCAGTACTTAAAGAGGGCTTACAAGAAAGATGGCGAGAGACACTTTCTGCCAGGGCCCATGTTGACAGGACAAGGGGCAACAGTTTTAAACTGAAAAAGAGCAGGTATGGAATGGATATGAGGAAGAAATATTTAATGATGTGTTGTGAGGCAGTGCAACAGGTCAATAAGAGAAGTTGTGGTTGCCCCATCGTGAGGCAGAGACGTGGCACTTATGGATGTGGTTTAGAGTGGACTTGGCAATGCTAGTTCTATGATTAGATTCAGTGATCTTAAATGTCTTTTCCAACCTAAATGATTCTATGATTCTATGACTGAAAGTGCTCAAGAACAGGCTAGGCATGACTTTGAGCAATGTCGTAGAAGACATCCCTTCCCACAGCAGGGCAGGTGGACTATATGATGTGTAAAGGTCCCTTCCAAGCCAAACCATTTTAGGATTCTGTGATTCTATGATTTGCAAGCAGTGGTTAACAAAATTATGTACTTGGAATTACATACTTTTTTTCTCAGACTTCCATAGTAGGAACATGTTTCTGCAGCCTACTGGTGTATCTTTGTTTAAAACTCCTTCAGTTCAGGTGATAACGGAAACCATATTTCTTTCATAATCTCTGGGACTGGACGGTTTACAAGTTGGCAGAAGACGGTGTGGAGCTGCGTTTCTTGAAAAAACCCCTATTTTCCAGTAGAAGTAAATTAATTGCTTTGGAAACTTAAATACTTCAACAAGTATTAGAAATAAATTTAATGGAAAACTGTATAATAGACATTTATCAGTTTTAAACAAACCATTTATTTTTAATTATGTGTGCTAAGAATATATATTAGTATCCCTCTAAACAAATTCCAGGGAGACTATATTTTTGTAATTCTCAAAACCAAATTTGCAGAATATTTAAAAAATAAACCCCTTTAATATAATTATCTACATGAAAGAGAATGGTTATAAGAGAAAAATAAATAGCAAAGGATATTTTTCTTTCTAATGTAAACATCTGGCAGTAATCCTTGCTTACACAATTAATGGGCATTTAATTGGCAATGATCAGTTTATTGCAGCAATATGAAGTGAATGTTTCCCCAGGAACAAACAGCTGTTGCAAGAATTTCACAGCAATTTAGCAAACACCAGGTGATAGCTGTATCTAGAATAAAGTATTCTGTCTTCAAGCAAATACAGTAACACTGGATGAGGGAAGGATATGAAAAGCGAACTGCTAGATTTATCTGATTTTCTGGTTTTCACAGCCTCTGTAATATTGTTCCTAAATCAACCTCAGCATAATAACTTAATAATTAAATAAAATCCAATGGTACCCTGCAGGGACCTTTGAAGAGGAATCTCTATTTGAACCTGGAAGGCAGTTAAACTAAGACTAATTCTGAGACTTAAAATTACGTTGCTTTATTAAGAATTCAGGTATTTACAACACATCTGCACTTCGAATAGTTGTGCCTTGTTTATGACCATCATTTGAATCCAGCAAACGGTTATTGCTCACATGAACTTGTGTCCTTCATTGTTTATAAATTAGACTACACAAGAGTACTTTTTTCTTTTCTTCCTTCATTTCTATCACTTGTGTGATAGTTCTAAGAGTAGTGTTTAATTCATCTAACCACACAGAGAAAAAGTTGGCTTCATTCACAAATTACTGACAATTAAGTAAAAATATAATTATTTCTACCAGCTGTGTAAAATTAAATGTATTACTTTTTAATTTGTGTTGCTTGTGAGCAGCTTTTCCATTATGGCTTAAATAAAGTTTTTAATCTTTCATTATGTTCTCTCATTATTAATTTAATATAATGATAGTAGCTGTGAGAACTTTGTGTTACTCTGCTTTTGGCATAGATTAAATTGCATATGTAGCATACGGGCCAGTACTCTGATTTTTTTGAGAGCCTGGCGTCACTGGTGAGTAAAGTAATTTTACTTCAGCAAAATGCTTTATTTACTAGGCTATTTTGTTTTAGCCTATGCCACAATCTACAAACAATACACCAAAATGAGCAAAGAATCAAGGGACAGTTTATAGAACAATGCTTTCATCTCCATGACAAAAGCAGACAATCAATCATCTTCTATTGTGCCTTCTTCATTAAAATTACTACTCTTGATATAACAAAAGGAAGCTGCCTAAGTAACAGGAACATTCCTACATGTTTAAATCAATACATTGATCAGGCTCAACAAACAACTCCTTAAATCATTAATATGACAATATTGTTTTTAGATTAATTCATACATATTAATATCAAATTACAGCATTGTTGTTTATAATCTTATAGAAAGCATGCAACAATGCATATTAAAGAGGTGTTTTATTATATTCCTTTAGCTAAACATTACATCTGGTTATTTTGCACCATCAACAACCTGTAATTTTCAATGTGAAAAGTGAATATTCCCTGATGTATTAAACCAAATATTGTGATTCTTTATAATTATTCAAAACTAGATGCCTTAACTGCTGGCTAGGATTTTGTTCACAAGCAAATCTCCTGGAGAATTCACTAAGAACATACCACACCAGTTTGGTGACAAATGATAACATATTAAAAAGTGTTAGTTTGACCACAAAGAACTAAATTCAGACAGCAATAACATAATTAGTATTTTTAGATGGTTGCTAAATGTCATAATTATACTAGGTATAGTTTACTATCAACAGTCATGTTTTCATTTTATTTGCATGAAGATAAAAAGTGGATATATATTTATAAAATTGTATTGTTTCAAGATCCAGTGGTGAACTTCACTTCTTTTGTACAGTGTCTACCAGCAAATAAAAAGACAATCTCTACAAACTTGTTATCCCAGTAACGAAAGAAATCGTAGAAACTGCCAGGCATATTAGATGTGAAAGGAAATTATCTCAGGACACTAGTAACCTGCTAACAGGAACTTTTTTTTAGATATTACTGCATATGAAAGTTTTAAGGAAGGATTATGTAAGAAGAGTGAAGTGCACTCACAACTAGAATACATATATATTGGCTTTATGTAGCAATCAATTGTCTGTGGCATAAGTTACTGCTTTGCTGCTTCTGTCTTCACTGGTGAGGGAGAAGAGTTGTTTTGTCTACTGATTTCATCTCATAAAAGAGATATGATGGATATATAAAAAAATATTGATGTAGAATTGTTTTGAGGTTAGTTTAGTGACTACAATGATTTGATCAGAAGGCTGTTAATTTTCTGATGATGTGACCATCAAAACATGTATGTTCTTCAGACTCTGAATTTGAGTTTCTCACTGTGAAATTACAATAAAATACTTGGATTAAAATGTGAATAGTTTATATATAACACAATACAGTAACAGGATTAAGTTAAGCTAATAATACTGCATGTCATTATAGCACAAAATTCAGATGACTTTAGAACCCCTGAAGATTTCTTTAATTGTATTTTCTTTTTTCTGAATTAATGAGGCCAGGCCATAACATGCTTCAAGAAAATGAAGTACTTTGTTACAGGAATTCAAATGCAGTGACACAGCATTTAAGATACTAGATAATATGAATGGTTGTAAGAATATTTTCATCACACTGTAAGTGAACATCACAATAAATTAGGCAAACATTATCTAATTAATTTTTTTTAATATTGTCTTCTTGTTTAACACTTCCTAGGCATTAATTTATTGTGAAGATTAAATACTTACTTTTATTCATAGTCCACAATGTCAATATAAAGTGGGTTTGAATTTTGGCAAATGTTAAAAAAACATGTTTGCTACTTCTTCTCTCAACTGCTGTCTACTAATATTCTGTAAGGAAATTAATTGGCTATATAACATAACAAAAATGATAGATTACTTGTGATCTGGAAAGTTTTCTATGTATCAATATATATATATTCAGTTTTCTGGAATTCCCTGACCCCAGCCCATGGTCCTTTCAATGACGAAGTATCATAGACTCGTGGAATGATTTGAGTTGGAAGAGTTCTTAAAGTTCAACCAGTTCCAAGCACCCTGCCATGGGCAGGGGCAGGTCCCACTCGATCAGGTTCTCAAAGCCCCATCCAACCTGGCCTTGAACACCTCCAGGGATGGGGTATCCATGACTTCTCTGGGCAACCTGTGCCAGTAGTTCATCACCCTCCCCAGTAAAACATTCCTTCCTAAGATGTCATCTAATTTTCCCTTCTTTCAGCTTAAAACTGTCCCTCATCATTCTACCCCTGGGCTCCCTGATAAAGAGCCTGGAAATCTGCTAAAATAGCTAATCTTCTTTTCCTGATGTGTACTCAGTATACTTCACCTGATCTTTCAGGAAGCATCTTCCGTTACAAGTATTGCCAGAGCCATTTATATGAAAAACACTTACCTGAGTTAATGGGTTAAACAGTGGCTACAAGAATCAAAACAACAGAATATGATGCAGCAGCATCCACTGGGTCACTGTGAATGCTGAAGGTTATGTATAATTGTGTATTGCCGGTGAGTCATATCACGTAGCCTGTAGTTAGGGAAGAAAGATGTATCTTATGTTTTATGGTGGTGAATTCCAAGGTGTCCAGTAACTTTTCTATAAACTGCAAAGAAAAAAGCATATATAGCCTCCATAGCATTTTGATGGGTATAATTATTTTAGAAGAACTGTGAGAACAAATTAGTGAGCTGTGCATTGTTTGATCAAAGCTATTTGGAGTCTAGTTTCAACCATGTTTCACAGTGAGTGAAAGACAGGACAAATTCTGCTTTTAAATGCCTCGTTTAGCATCAGCCGATTAACCGGCCAGCACATAGAATCGTAGAATCAATCATTAAAGTTGGAAAAGGCCTCTAAGATCATTCAGTGCAACCGTCAACCCAGCACCACTGTGCCTACTAAACAGTGGCCCCAGGTGTTGCGTCTACACATTTTTTTGAACATGTTCAGAGATGAAGACTCCACCACTGCCCTGGGCAGCCTGTTCCAATGCATGACCACTCTTTTTGTAAAGAATTTTTTCCTAATATCAGACCTAAATCTCCCCTAGCACAACTTGAGGCCATTTCCTCTCATCCTATCACTTGTTACTTGGGAGAAGATACCAACGAATTCTTAACTCCTAGCAGGTTTAGAAAGGTTGTCTTACAGGATGGATGAATGGAACAGGTTGGAGAAAGATATCTATTAGCATAGGAAATTAAGCCTGCATTTGTTAAAATTCTGTAGAGTACTTAAAAATGCTTCTGTCACACTTGTAAATTGTTTTCAGGGTCTGATTAGGGTCAAAATAAATCTGGGGTTTTTTTTAGGCCTGTTAATGTTACATTTTCCAGAATTATTGCTACCTATGAACATGGCTACAACTATTTTCAGTATTTTGTCTTCCATATTGAAAAAAAATGGAATTTCTATTTATTTAAACTAACTGATATATTAAAGGCACAAAGATGTCTATTTTTAGAAAGAGATTGCTCTATCAGTAATAAAATAAACACTTTGTAAGAGTGTCATCCACCACTTTGTTCCCTCTCCTAATCTTGGATGGAGAATTTGTAGGTTGAAATTTTACCAAGTAAAACTGAAAATTTAAGGTAATATGCTGAAAACCTTACTACCAGCTTTCTTTTAGCTATCTAGGGAAGCTGTCACCTGAAGGATATTTCGGCTTGCTCTTTAGTATCATGCTTGTGTCTGCTGTTTAGGTTCATATATGGAATGCATCATTCACAGACAGAATGGATTCAGGTCATGACTTGCACTTAAGAATTAGCCTCCAGGTCTGGAGAACAGCCGGTAGATTTAATTAGCTTTCCAGTTGCTGCCATTCCTGAAGACTGTCTGCTTCCTGTAGAGTAAATCAGCTTCTTTGTGGCAAAGAGGCCTTTCGAACTTGCAAGAACTGCACCCAAAATGCATTGTTCAACAACAAAAAAAGATATGTGTGTTCCTTTAATCCTCAATTTTGACTGTTGATAGAATTAAAAAAGATCCTGGGTCTAAAGTTTTGACAACCAGTGAACAAATCAGCAATATGAATGAGATAAAGCTTTCAGTCTTTTCTGCAGTTGACATCTTAACTCTGGCTGTTAGCTGCAGTTAATTGATACTGCACTGTGTCAGTTATGAAGTATCAATAATAGTAAGGGTATTTATTTAAGGAAGGAATATTATTCAGTGTATTCTTACTAGTTATCTGAGCTATGGAAATTTAGTTTGCTTTATCAATTAAGATCAGAAGAAACCCTTATGAAGCTATATAAATAAAATTTATTAATCCACTTCAGGTAACTTGGAAAATTGTATGGTCACTTGATCTGTTTTGCTTTGGTTTTGCTTTTTGCTGTAGCATAAAATCAAAATTGTGTGACCAAAATTATTTTGTGAAATATGAAAACTATGAGAGCATTCATGCAACTGTAAAAGAAGTTAACCTCAAAAATTTTCTATTTACCTGTTGGTTCACTTTGAGGAGCAGGAGATTTATTTGAAAGAAACTAACCATTGAGACAGAATGTACTTATTTCCATAATTTCCTCTTAATTTATACCAATTTTAATTCATTACTGTAGGTTTGTAGTACCCTCTTCCATATATATGGGCAGTGCTTGAACCTTGCAACTATAAAATTTAGTTTAGGACCTAAAGAAGAATTCATTCATAGATTTTCTTTGTCATGTTTCTAATGTTAGTTATTATACACTGGTTCTTAATTAAAGCAAATGATACAGAATTTAATACAATCAAAATGCCATTTTCAAAATCAATATCCATGACTGTAACCCAATAATTATGTAATAAACTAACTAAGGTCCTTCCAAAATAAGAAAATGAATTCAACATTTAAAGGACTTTAAAAATCTGTATGTTGTCACATTTAAACCCTCTAACTGCTTGACATTTGACGTACAGTCAGGTCATTTACTGATATCAGTACATTTACTGTTCTTGATTAAGAAGTTCTTGACTACATGAACATACCAACTGGCTTTTTTTTTCTTAATGAAAGTATGAAAAGGGTTTGAACTCTGGTAAGATCACAAGCACCTTAGCTGGAACACTTTTCTTTCAGCAGAAGAGTGGGGAAAAAATGCTGTTCCCAGCTCTTTCCAGAATGCTCCAAAACTCCTGCCACTTTCCAGGAGGCACAGGTTCCTTTCTACTTTCAAAATAAAGTACAAAACATCACATTTCTTTCTATGATGAGTGTGGCTGACTTCAAGTGTACTGTAGAATGATTTATTTTTGTTCTCACAAACTTCTGATTTTGAGAAAATGCTGTTTCCTACCAAGCTAATGTTGTCTGCTTCCATTATTAGACCCTATTTAAAACAAGCTATTTTTTTTAACTTTAAAAAATAATTTTACAGAATTCTTAGCGATGCTTTCTTTCACAAAGCATCAATAGGGAAATCAAGGGGTAATATTTTCACCCTGGTTTGTAGATGGGTCATGATCATGACTTTTCCAGGTTATCCGAGCCAGCTGACAGATCTAACATATTTGATGTTAAATTACTGCATACCACACTACCTCATACAGGAGTCTGGCAGAAAATGTGCTACAGAAGTGTTTAGGAGTAGTTAACACTCCAACGTGGCAGTGTTGCCCGTGTGAAGATAATGTTAAATTTAGCTTTTATATTTTAAAAAGCTACTTATGTTTCTCTGCAGTTATACAACAATATGAAGAAAGTAGAGAAAGTACTCAGAAAGTAATATTTATTTAGGAAGATTCTTGCACCAACAGAGTACTGTGTTGGGTAGTAATGGACATAGAAAGTGAAATTTTAAAAGTAAAGATTTGTGAAATTGCTAAAAATTCTATTTTTCTCAAGGTTGATCTGTTCTTATAAAGATCTATCTTTGGACTTTCTTCTTCAGCTTCAAGTGCAGGGATGAAGCAATGGAGACAAGCGTATATAGTCTGAAGCTTTGAAGGATATAATGAAAAATTAGTCTGTAAAGTTTCAGGAGCAATTGGTAAACTCAATCATAATCTGATTTGGAAATTTAGCTAAACATTAGGGTTAGTGTTAAGGAACGCGATAACTAAACTTTGCATCTTACCTCAAATACAACATAACCATAGGCTATTAAGCGTGATAGCAAAGCATCTGTTCTTGCAGCAAAGCGGAGGGAAGCCTGCCACCTCACTAATTACTTGAGTAACTCCAGAATTCAAATTCTTAGTTGAGAACAAGCTTACCACAACGTGGTTGTTTCGGTTCACTGTCTTACTGGGGCTTGAGACACTGTGAGTGAAGATGAGTTACGAGTATTGAGAATTATGCATTCCAGATGCTGTACTGCTTGTTATAATATATTTAGAATGAAATACATCTGTATAGTCTTATAAAAACCCACGTATTTCAGAGTATTTAAAGAAGCAGCATTGCTTCGTCATAGGAATACACCTGGACTTCTACAGGCTTTAAGGATTTCCTGAGCCAGGCTGAGAAGGGAATGTTGTTATCCAGTGGGAAAGTTAAAAATCAGTTAAACATTTACTACAGAATAGTGCTGGTTCTAAAAGATGGCCATCAGTTACCTTTAACCTTCAACTTTTTCATGCATTACCTCTCCCAAGCTTCTATACTTTTTCACCAATACCGTCTGTGTCTGTAAATTTTTTGTATTTTCATCTTTCAGAAAATTAGTACCCTATGCATATAGGAAAATAGTGGGAACAGCCAGTGTTTGAAGTGAATGGAGGAGAGGCTTCTACCTCACCCCTTACACATCCCTTATCTCCATTCACCTTGCATTAGTTAACATTACAAACTTTTCCAGTTCAATCAGTGTATCCAATATAATGCCATGTTGGTTCCAAACAATGTGTTAGAGTGTGTCATACCTTGCACTTTCTTTGGATCAGTCACTGCTGATCTGAAACATTTCAGGGAAGTTGAGTGGTTGTTTCGAAAGGTATGATTTGACAATACACTTGATGCTGGATGTAAGTGCACAAGATGTGACTGACACAGGTCAAGGGGGCACTTAACACTGCATCACATTTTTATAGTTCGTGGAGTATTTAAGGGGAAATACAAACTATTTCGCAAGATGTTTTCCAGTGCAGGCTCTAACCTGTGATCAGAGTAACACTACACAATCAGTTGAGGATCTTTTTCCAGGCACTATATTTCAATCCCAGTTTCCTCTCCTAGTAATCTGGAAGTGTTGCCAGCAAATTCATGGTGTCTTAGAGTGTCTTAAAAAGTGTTTAAAATCTTCACAGCAGTGATATGCAGTGTTATGACTGACTGACTAAAGAAGTCAACATATAGAATCCCTAGAGTGTAATGCAATTGTTCTTTTATGCTTGCAGTGGTCTATTGCTTGGTCACATTAATATCCAAAGACTAATTTCAGTAACAGCTTTATTAATTTTTCTTTATTGGACACATGACCACAGAGTTATGTCTCAAGAATGGCTAGATACTAAAGTATGCTGCATTTAGTTTCCAAGAGATTTTTTACAAATCACAGAATTATCATCCACATCAGATGTTGTTAATACACAGAGAAAAATGCATTTGTCTTAAAATCAGTGGCACAATTCAAGGACTTGAATCATTACCCATTAACAAATGACTTTGCATCACAGAAATCAAAATAGTGTCAGGAATAAACTTCCATTTGTGTTCTTGTATTTAAATTGTAAGATAAATACTTTGGCACCGTTAGTATTCCCAGATCTCAATTCTTATAACGGTCAGCTTGTATGCTATTGCACGTAATTTACTTTACATAGAAGTCAAGACAATATTAGAATTGAGGTTCTCCAAACAAAGGCACGAGATTTCATAGGGACTACAGATAATAATTTATTGGATATATAACAATATATACTCTTTTTTAATAATTTTTTTATTTCTGTAATTTTTTCTGTATTTCTTTAATTGCCCAGGAAAGTGGTTGAGTCACCATCCCTGGAGGTATTTAAAAGAAGTACTTGGGAATACGGTTTAATAGTGGACTTGGCAGTGTTAGGTTTGAGTCTATCACTTCAGACTAAATTATCCTAAAGGTCTTTTCCAACCTAAAATGATTCTGTGATTCTGTGATTCTTGATACTTATAAAATGGTTTTAATGTGTTTTTCCTATTATATTGATAGAAAAATTTTGATTGCCTGACTGACACGTCATGCATATCTTTGCTCATAAACTATGCTCATTGCTTCGCGTGCATAGCTTGCTCATAAACTATGTTTTCATAATGACAGTTGCTGATAGGCCCCCCAAAATTCCTGTTGCCACTCGCAAGATAAACCAGCACCTTGGTTAAGCACACTCTGTAGTAAAGATTTTATGGTCAAAACACAGTAGCCCAAGGTACCATTTATCACAGTGTCATTTGTATTTACATATATTTACATTTCATTACTGAAAGGTCCAAACATGATTTGCTAATTTTCTCCCCTTCAGCAAAGCGATCTTCAAACTTGGCTTGCAATATAAATTTGAGTTTGAATTCCCCGTTAATCTCATGATTCTGATCACCTACAGCTCTGTCAACTGTGGCTGATGATGAATATGTAGACTAGACTCCATTTAGTTTGTTTAACTCTTTATAAACAAAATATATAAACTTAGCAGAATTAATATGATTGATTAGATGTTGACAGTATTTTAGAATAGTAGCTCTTACATTACCCAACAGTGGAAAAATGATCAAGTAATGAGATTAATGGTGGTACACACCTGGCAACATAGAACAGTCAAAGAAACTGCCTTCTGATTGTTACATCTGGACTCAGTCTACTTAATTTACTGTTGTTTTTCTGCGCTTCACTTTGTGTCTTAACATTCAGACCCCGATCCTGACCACACTGCGAATGTTGACTTCATCCTCAAAGCTTTAACTTTCAAATAAGAACAAAATTTGTGAATATACATGCTTAACTTTCTGCCTATGAACAACTCAATCTCTCTTTCCCTTTATGCACATAAATGTAGACCCTATAACCACAAGGAGTGCATAAATAAATTCCACAATTGAACTGTTTGGATGTAGCGTCCATAGCTTATTTAGAAAACTTGACTGAAAAACATGGATTTCCTCCACCTTCTGCAGCCCTCTGAGGTTTCTCGGGAGAAAGCTAAATTTGAGGCCAGAACGAAAATCTCTGACAACATGGGCCTTGGCAAATGGTGGACTTCAGCTACCTAGTAGGAAATAGTGAACACCAGGCTATGTTTCAAATCCAGTTGCTTTTCTCGACATCCCCATCAGCTTAGGTTCAACAGATTGAAATCCTTTCTTGAAATAGATGCCTACAGATTTTGTTTCCAGGACTGACCAAAAATCTTAAACTTAAAACATTTATAAGTGCTGGTTTGTATCTATTTTCTACTTCTTTCTGGAGAGAGACACCTCTGCCAGTCATATATCTTTCTCAGAGGGATATGAATTCTTCTTCTCTTATTCTGTGCTGTGGAGGAAATATTTTCTGCAAGCAGACCTGAAAGAGGAAACATTACTATTTTCAGCCTGGGAATAGACTACAAAAAATTATAAGCCTTTTTATCTTCCACAAACTTTATACAAATTAGGAGATTTTCATCGTCATAACAGAGAACTCCATTACTTAAAATATAATTAAGTGCTAACCTGGCTCATTGTTTTTCTTCATATAGGTATATTTGACTAGGGTAAGATCCATGTCTGTATAGGTCCTGTTTAATGCCCTAATCAAGAATTTAAATTTAATTTCCTCAGATTATTATAAGTTGAATTCCCAACCCTGTTTTTTATATTGTTAAGACTATGGCCTGCAGTTTCCAGACTAGGAGACATCTCTCATTAGGATCATACTGTAACAGGGATTGCACTGTGTATGCTAGGTTTGTATTTGTCAGTCTCACAGCAGGGGCTGACATCACTGTCATAATGATCCTGGAATCACTGTCTTCAGTAGCAAATTACTTTTATAACGATTGGTTTAAAATTTATTTACTGGTATTTCTTTTTTTTTTCCTTTCCTCTTAAAAATGTACCCTTGGGAAGTCTTACAGTGCCCTGCAGATGTTGGTTTAACTGGTCATAACTGGGATGGACACAGTCAGCAGACGGGTGCAGTAAGGACGCGTGTGAATCTGGGAATACTTAGTGAAAACTATGATGGTCTTTCTGTAACACTTAAAGCTTTAAGAAATGCTGAAGCACTAATCAGCTCTGTTTGAGATTTCTGACATGACTGAAACAATATTAAAATGCCTCCAGTCAAATTAGTCAGTAGGATATAATTAACATTGGAATGCTCCCACTCTCTGATGACCCAATTATTAATTCAGTTTTGCAATAATAGAGGAAGAGCGTAATACAAAGTTTTGCCGTAAACAACACTGTAGATTACAAGAATGAGATTAAGTTCCTAAATCCAAATACCTTTAACTCTTTCAGAGCAAGAGTATCTCCTCAGGGGTTGCCCGTTCCGCTCAACTGTTTTAAAAGCCACTTCCAATCCGGTAGTGATAAGCAATTTATGATGCTTGAGCATCAGAAACACTTAATTTTGTGTTCTAAGAGCTGATAAGTTCAGATACTGTGGGGATATAAAGCCTGTCTAATGGCAAATATAAACATATAAAATAAAAAAGGAGGAAAATCAGATTTCTAGGGAGAAATCACAGCTCTATCTGCCCAGTGGAAGTGAATGTGCTGAAATTGCTTTCACACACATCTCTAAACGCACGAAAGGATTCAATTCTCATGAGAACTGTAATTGTTCTTCTACAAATGTCGTCATCCAGAGAAGTCTGTGTAAACACTTCCTGTAGCTTTAAAATTATTACAGTTTGACTGTATCTTTACTTCATTTCAAAAAAGTGACATTAACTCATAGAAAGTGGCTATGAGGGCCTTTGTCATTTTCAGATGATTATTTCTGATTCTATTGCAAATGTCAGCACTGGTTTTAAGCCTCTGCTATTTAAAACTTGTGAGCCTTATAGTCAAGTTTTTCTACCATAGTAGGCTATCTCTATATAAGTATTGTAACAGTATTATCTACAGCAATGTGTTTTTATTTTGATGACCTCACTTCTGAAGACGACTTCACTATTTCTGCTCTGCCTTCACCCCAGCAGTTCAAAAATAACTTTCTTTTCTGAAAATCATGTCTGTCTTCATTACTTTGGGTCGGTTGTTGTTTCCTCAACCAGTGGTTCTATCTTTAAAGATTATTTTCCCAGTCTAGCAGCGAGTTTTCTTCTTTGTCTACAACAGCAGGTCTGAGGTTGTGTCAGCAGACTGAGAGCTTAAAAACATATTATGGACTTAATTTCTAAAACAATATATTAAAAAAAAAGTACTCCAAGAAGAATACGTTTCATAAGTGAGAATGTCTCTGAATATGCTCAATGATGCAGTTCAGCAGGGAAGAGTGGGGCAGGAAGATGTAGTTATGTTAGCTGCAGGGTCCTGCAATCCAGATTAGACCTGAGCTCAGCTGAGTCATGAGATGCAGGTAGGTACCCTACATTTGAAACCAGGAGCAAAAAATGATCAGAGTCAAAGGAACCAAGAGAGCCGTCCCAGTTAGAGGTGACTCCTGATAAGATATAATTGGCAAGTTTACTGTTTTGGTTCATTTAGAAGATTCATCCAGGCATACACAGAGACTCGGCAAGAACCTATTCTATGGTGAGCTTGAGACTTTTTTGACAGGAGAGAAAAGGAGGAGGGTGAATTAACATTACACCTTATCATTTGCATGTTGTTAAAATAACCCCTCTGAGTGGAAGACATTCGTAAGGCAGTTCCATGCAGAAGGATTCCTTTCTCTTCACTTGAAGTATGCAGTCCACCTGGATGAAGTGTGTTCAGTAGGTCTTAGAAGCTGAGTTGGAATTTTTGACTCTCTGCTTTCTGGCAGTGTGGCATTGTCTCTAATGGAGTGTAAGAAGTTGCTTTGCAAATAGCATTGTATATACTCCTTGAGGAATATTCATATTTAACTTTAGCACCTGATTCAGCTAAATTAGCTAGGCCTTCAAGGTGATTTTCAAGTTATCAGCCTAACTTGAACTCCATGAACAGCCTCCTGAGGTGTCTTGTACACTATCTATTTGTGCTGTTTGAACTTGAAATACTGGCACAAATGCCCCCTCGTCCCTCACTCCTACAATAGTACTCTCAATATTTGCTTAAGAACTAAAGTTTACAACATATCTTTGTTTGCATATGCACATATTAAAATGCCTGTGACTGTCAAGTGGAGCAAATCTCAGCAGTTAGTTCGAACATCTGCTTCACTGTGAGACTGTTCATAATCTTAATAATCTTAAAATTGTTGCTTCATGAATTTTATACTTCAATACCATGAGATGCAGTCAGTAATGAGCCCCAGGCTCATGCTAAGGATCTGTTTCTAATTTATCTAAGAGGGATGTGCCAGTATGGAAAACTTTAAAATCTGACCCTTGAACAGTCAACCTGAATATTGTATTAGAGTACAATATAGTTTATGCAAATTTATCTTTTCCTAAATGGATCCAATATAAATTTGCCCAAGCCTACTTTCTAATCTTGATGGATATATTCTAATTAGGAAAACTGATTTGTATCCCAAGTGACATAAATTAAAAACTTAAGGATAAATACACAACTAATTGACCGGTGGCATGCTGAGGATATTTGGTTTGCAGATGAGAATGTTCATGAAGATTATTTGGCAGAAAGTTATGTGAAATGTATTATTGTGATGTGGATTGTATTTTGCTCTGCAAAGATAGAGCTTTTTAATATTAGTGTTAGCTGACTTGATTGAAGTGTTGGTCAGTAGCTGATGTTTTCTATATGCTGTTTGTTACAAAACTACCTCTGACATACATCACATAATTTTTACTGTTGATTGATCTAATTATATATACATAGTTTTATCAGAGCTTTGTGAGCCTGGAGATACCCGTATTTGCTTAATATTTGACAAGTACAATTCAAAACCCTCTAGGCTCACCAGGCTTGTTTCCATAACCCTTAATTGGGAAAAGTAAGCCTTGAGAGTTTTGAAATACCACACTGAAATTGAGCTCAGGGGCTAGTGACACTAACCATCAAAACTCCCTATATAATCCTGCAAACAATAATACATAACCCCCTCCTTGCTCCGCTCCCTCCATATATTCGGCAGATAGTCTGAAAATAAGCTGCTAAAACACTGTTAGAATCTTAAAGTTTATCTTGAATAGTAAAAGTACAAAACTCTAGTTTTATTTTACTTTAAAAAACATGAGTAAATTTTAATTATTTATAATATTTGTGAAGAAAAACATTGCTTCTGTATTTCCTCTCAAATAATGGTTTGTGTTAATTGTTTCATAACTATCTGAGGGGAGCCGTTGTGGAAAACAACTAGGCTGACTAATATACAAAGGTACATGTGCTTTATCAGATTACACGGTAGGAAAATAGTTATGATCAGAGCTTCATCATTTCTTCCTCCATCCATTTCAGCTGCCTTTCTGAATTCTGCAGTTACTGAAGGGTTGCATGGGTGGCTGTAAGCAATAATAATAAGCTGCAAGTTAATAAACAGATTCCCATACACCTTCATGACTTTCTACCTGTTTGTCTTTTCAAACTTTTTGGAAGCTATGGCCAAGGCTTTCTACTTATTCTGCCATTAATTTGCAGGACAGATTTTAGTGTCTAAGGACTTGACAATAATTTAAAATATAAAAGATGGAGACTAGGTTAATGGAAGGCAAACAGATCATGAAACCGTTTACACTGATTTTGCACTATTTTGCATCTTCTGTTGATTTAGATTTATCTCAGAACAGTGATGGCATATGTTGAATAAGTGGACGAGGAGATCTGGAAGATATATATTTATTAAAAAGTGCTTTCTCCAAGGCACAGATAATTTAATTTGTTCTGAGGAAGGAAAGAAATGTTGTTTATCTTCTCAACCTCAGCTGGGCAAATACATCTTGAACAATCAGAGCTAAACCAGTGCAGAAGTAGACATTTGAACAGTAAGTGCCAAGCTGGGAAAGCTGCTGGCAAAGCTTAATTTTGGAAGATTCAAAGTTGCTCTTGGAAACACTACCCAGAAAATGATTATTTAGTGTGCTACAGTAAATGTTATGCAAAATGATAAATCTGTTGTCCTAAGTACTGCATAAAATATAAACCCAAAGTATTAATACAAGAATTCAAGTGTTCATGTATTTCAATTTAGTTTTGTTAGTATGACATATTTTAATGACATTTTCAAAAATTTTTAGACTAGCTTTTGGTCAGTGTCTCAAATTTTTTTGCAATATTCTGCTTGCCATTTTTTGATACTCATAATTTCCTTTTATTTGAGCACATAGACTGCGTCTATATCAAAATAGCTTTGCTGTTAGCTATAGTGCCATGCCATTTTTAAGTATATTTTGAAGTTGCACTGAGATTTTTCAGCTGCAACAACATATTACAGGTAGCAGTGTGACCTTAGTAGTCACAGACGGTGAAAAAGTGATGATAAAGTAGGTAAGAAGCTGATGGAAGAAAGGCAGATGAGAAAGATGGTTTTAATTTTTTTTCCACTAGATCTAAGTTAAGAATATTACCCATAACACTACATAATTGAATTAGTATATTAAAATCTTGGTATTAAGTCCAAAGTCTGAGTGAGAGGCTTAGTGGTAAAAGGCTGCTAAAACTTAATTTCTCATAAGTGGGATTTGAGTGAAAGAACTGTGGGATTGTAGTTATGGGAAAATGGAAGATTTGTTCAAAGTGTGAGAATGGAATATGATGTCTGGTGCACTGAGGTTGTTTTCTGATGGGTTTTTTATTTTGTTTGTTTGCTTCTTAGTGTTTGGTGGTTAATTCATAATCGCCATGTTAGACAAACCCCTAGCAATTATCCCAACGGGATATATGCTTTTAATAGAGTTGCTCACCAAACCTGAGCCAGATTTGAAAGCAACTGAGGGATTGAAAAAAATAAAGGAAACATAGCACTCTAAAAGTTGGGTTTGGTCTGTCCTTTCTCTGACTCATTGAGTGTAAATCACAAACTGCAACTACAGTTCAGATTACATTACTCAAGGTAGTGTGGGGTTCCCAACAGAAGCAGCAGAAGGGAGGGATGCCAGCCTGGGGAGAGGCATGGAGGATGTGGGTGTATGGGCCTGCTGGTGTGGTCTGCGAATGTGTGACTGAGCACTGCGGGGCTGTCCGTCCTCTGCGGGCTCTGGCACAGCCACACAAAGCACCAGGGCTTGCATAAGCTCACAGTTCACTTATCGTCCACACAATGATCATCCTCACTGGTGGTGTGCAGTTAACACTATCTAAATGCCTGTGTCTTGTTTAATACACACAAGGTAGCCAATGGATTGCAGATATTTCATTTAATAACTGCCTACTATCTAATAATCACTTGTATTAGATGGAGTCTGTTGATGTATGCAAAAGTATATGACATCCGCTACAGCTCTTGATACTCCAGGCCTTCCCTAATTTTCCTCAGCCCCTATAAATGTGGTTTGCTTTTTTAGAAGATTTATATATTTGATTAGTACTTCTGCCATCTGTGATTCCGAAGACTATCCTAAGCATTAATTGAATGTCTCCCTCTAGACAGCTGTGGTGTTCTCTGCCACTACAGCAAGCTATAAATTGATGATAGAAAACAATACCTAAAAATATTATCTCTTCTGCTTCTATGACATAGTATAACTTTGTACGCTGACTGTTTAATGCAAAGGAAATAAAATATATGAAATATATTACACTAATTAATGTGTGGGTTTTCTCTCACTTATCTCTGTCTCTTGTAAACACTCGATAACTTAGCTACACATGGTAGCATGTCTATAGTTGGTGGGTCTGCCTTCTTACATCTATAATACAAGTTTATAATGGAGGCAAGTCATATAATATTTAACTCTGACATTTAGTTTTTGCCCTAGTAGATGGTCTTCCTTTTACTTAAGTGCCATTACTTTTATGTAGTCCATTTTCATTGCATTTAGTCCCATTTTAGTAATAATGCTTGCATGATTTACCAGGCAAATGCAATCTTTGCCCTGAATGGCACAGTGCAAGAAAAAATGGAAGCTGTTAAGAGGCTGAATGGCAAAAAAGTATTATTGACCTATGCTGGCAGCCATGTGTTTCAATTATTTTCAAGAATCCATTTGTCAAATAAGTGAAGCGATGTGGGACGTCAAGTTCAAGCTGGGGTTAGTGCCTTTCTACATCTGATATGATGTATCTTCTGTAGCCATTTAATTGAATTACCCAATTTATTTTTCAGGCAACAATGCTCTACCAAGAGCCATGACATTAAACAATTAAATATGAGTTTAAAAGTCTGCATTTTGTGTAGTTCATCATTTCTCTGCAGCAGACAGTTGGCCTGGGGCCATGCTGCATTGTGGTATGGTAAAATCTTAGTGTCTCAGGGAACACTTTCGTGTCCCAAACAGCAAGGTTTTCAGAGCATGTCCATTTTCTGGCCACTGTCATAGAAGTTGCCCTCATAATTTCTTTGAGGAGGAGAAGAAGGAATTGTTGTTAACTTTCGTGCTTCAAGAGCTTCTGGGTCTCTAAATTGGAGAACAGAAATTCAGAAGAGGGGCGCGCTGAAATTAAGAAATTGTAAGAAAGAGCCTGGGAGAAAGACAGTGCTAAGATTTAAATTGAAAAACTTTCCCAAACTTTTGCAGCCGTAAGAATTATACAGTCTGTGTTGCCTTGATCAAACAGCATAAGATCTGTGCTTTTATTGTTTTTCCTTAGTGAAATCAGAAAAGTAATAGTTTACTTGGGTGTGCATACAACACAGTAGTCTGCTTCCATATTTTTCCCCAGATGTTTAAATTCTTTTTACCAATTTTACAAAAAAAAATTAAATGAAGAGCTGAGAATTTTGCTCTCATCATGTTTTCTGGGTGTTATCAGAAATCAATGAAATCAGATTTAGTAAAAATCTCAGTAATTTCCTTTTGTTATATACATAAAGATACATATTTTGATACAGGAAGACTAATTACTGAAACAGAACTGTAGTGACTTATTTTTTTTTCAATTAACATTCAACAATTAAATTTTAATATGGTCAGGGAATTGTTCAGAGCCTTTTGTATGGGGATACTGCACCTTTAATTATCTGCCCTTTGGTACCAAGCCTTTTCTTTGAGTGCTTCCATAAAAGCTTATTGCAGCTAGTTATTGAGCAAATTAGTACTCGAGTTTTGGTGAAAAATGTCTTTATTAGTCCTAAAACCAGAGTCACTGTGCATTCCCAGAAGGCGTGATTTTGTTTGATGAATAAATCTAGTAATTATCCTGCTGTTAGGGCTGTACTGCAAATGTCATAAGCAGATAAACAGAGGGAGTAAGCCTTCCGTAAATTCTCTAATTATCTATGTTGGACTACTTATTGCCTGCAGATGATTTATGGGCATATTGATATATCCTTAAGTATTTTCATTTGAGTTCACAGATGCAAATAATTAAGGCAGTAGTCATTTGCAAAAGAAAGTGCCAGGTCAGGGTCATCTAATTATAAAACCTGTACCCATATTCAAGCTATAGAAGAAGATATAGGTATGAGCTGTCTGACTAGGATACCTCTTTTGACACCTTTAGTATTCCCTTTAGTTTTTTATATAATCTTCCCAGTGTTCCATAAGTGTCTCTTAGACCCCAGTTTGCTTAGATCTTCTCAAATACAGATATGATTGTCAGCATGTATGTTAACCTGAGAACCACACTGGATGATGCTTAGGTAATAATGGTCAAGGTGGTAATTTTGTTCGGCTTACTATGGTTGTTTAAATGTTCAATTCATGCTTTTGCCTTGTGTCATTTTAAATTCTGTTGCAGCTCTTGGGGCAGTTAATGTGTCTGGAATAAAGATTTCACCTTCATTTCTCAGAGGAACACAAGGAACATACAGACCCCTTTATATTGAAATATATAATTGTAAAAGTTTTTAAGTAGCCAAGACCTGTATATGCATAGCAGGAGTAGGGTGCTTTTCTCCATTTCAACAATTAAGGGAATTTTCTCCTGAATATTCAAGATACAGAGAATTTGCCTCTGGCAGTAAAGAACAGCTGAGAGAAAATACTAGAAAATCAGGTGCTGTAACATGTGTGTGCAACCTTATGTCTAGATGCATCTGGGGTTTATATTTTGATATTTGCACACATTTCTTTTGTCACATGTTTATTTATCTGTTTTTTCTCTCTAACAGTATCATGCATTTTTCTTGCCATGTGTCTATTTGTCTGGGTTATTTTCTGTCTTACTGTGTGCAAAGAATTTGGCCTAACATATTACAGGTCTTTGTGGGTGATAAATAAAATCGTTGCAGTGTAACAGGTAAGATCTGTGTGGTGAAGTAAGGAGTTAAAACAACTTAAGTACTGACTGACAAAAATGTCCATTGAGACATTTTGCAACCACTTTCAATCAATGCTAATTCACAGAATGCATTTCTTCTGCCATAATAACTATTTTGCTTATTTCTTAATGCTTTAGAAAGCATATTTTAACAGATTTTAAAATAGAGTGGAGAGAATTGAGATTTACAAGTTTCTATTTATTCATGGAATATTCCAGGTGTTCTCTAGTCATAAAAACTTTAGCAGAACTTATTTTCAGAAATCCCAGTCATTGCATGAAGTTTGAACATCCTCAAATGATACAGTGACCAGTCTTAGCTGAAACTTCTCCTCAAATTTAAAAAGGGAACATTTTTTTAATACAACGCCTGTGTTGTATGGTGGGCTGATTTTGGACAGGTGTAGAAATGGGACAGCTTTGACCACTCTGCCACATATAAAAAGGGACTAAATCAGAGAATACTGTGACGTAGGCAATGTCATCAGTCTAATCTAGGAAAACTGGCTTTTGTGATGAGTCTTTATGGGCATAATAATCTTATAGGTCATTTTGAGCACTGCTGGACAAACAATATAAGGATTGGACAGGAATTCACTTTTTTTGTCCAACACCTACATGCCATGGACCTGTTACCTGGATGAACAAGAGTTGCTGTGCTATTAGAAGATTCCCTTTACTTGAGTTTCCTTCCTCATCTCACTGACCTTACTGCACCCCACCTTTTGTGGCTTAAAGTGTTTCTTTTGCTGCTCATAATCACATTTTTAATTTTTATTTTAGTCATGATTTTAACTGCTTCTCTGCAGAAAGACAATAAGTTGATAAGAAAAAGGTGTTTCACTGAAAATACTGGAGAAAGCCATGAATTTCAGCAACACTGTCAACAATTAAGCAGAGGTTAAATGCTGAAAATCTGTCAAGCCACCACTAATCAGTTCAGCCTCATATACCATCAGCTTACAGGGCATAACATTTCATAATTCATGCTGCTGCCAATCTGTCCGTATAGACAAACATTTCTACCTTGTGCACAAATGACATTAAATGTTATTAATATTTTTAAACTTTTACTAAAATTAGTTTTAGCTTTTTTAGGGATATTAGTAATTTACCAACCCACAAAAACTAGAAAATATGTAACAATTGGTGTATAGTGATTTCAGGACTGTTCTGTGAATAATCAATCAAATATTTAACTCACTATGATGCTTCTCCGACTGTGGAAGAATGGCGTATGTTGGTGCATATGTTTATATAAACCTGCTTTTGGTGTACATACATGTGAACTTATATATGAATTGAAATATAATTTCCATCTATTTTCAATAAGGTCTTCGCACATTTGTAGACTCATATAACAAAAAGAGTGCTATGTGATATCTGAGCAATTATTGTATTTTTTGGAAGTCAAATAAGATTTAATACTTGCAATGAAGTAATATTAATAGATTATAATAGTTTTGAGACATTCAGTCAAAGTTCACATATAACATGAACTTATTAGTGGCAGACACAATGATAACAGGAGATGGAATTTATTGCTTGAAATAATGACAGAGAATTATACAGTTTGTTGTGGCATGTGTGAGACCTCAGAGGACATTGAAAGGGTTGATGATCACCTAATTTACTGCCAATAACTTCCTAAACTTTTGCGTAGTCCACAATAAAGAGATGTGCCCATGTTATACAGTAAGACTTAAATCCTGTTCCTAAAGGAGGAAAGCGGAAGGGAGCGTGCAAAACACAGAGGTTTTAGTATTTCTGGAAGGGGGGGGTTCCACAGTTGAATGCTGATGGTCACATAGCCAAGGGGAATCCGCTAAAATGTGGAGTTGTTATTTGGCCTCTGTCATTGTCTTTTATTAGGCATGATCCGAATGCTAGCCTAGGTGGATGGCTTTTTTCGTTTACGAGAATTAATAAAACTGGGCTGGGCTTACTGAAATTAGTTTCGTAAAGGTCAGATTGATATACCAAAATATCCATCCTGATTTATGCAGAAGATATTGACCATTTACATGTGAAAAAAATGCAAATATCCAGATGCTGTATTTTAAAACCATTTAATATCTAATTGATAAATTACATATTATATAACTTCTGAAGAAAACTCTGAGAAGCAACAATAATAAAGGCAATGGTATTTTATTATAATATTATTAGCGTTTATTACACAGTAATATTCCGCATTGTTTTATTTAAAATGTGTGCATTAAATATGTCAATGGGAATTGTGCATTAGTAGTCCAGTTTGTGCAAGGAGATTCTTAAATTATCATGTATCTTGTTTTCAGTCTTGAAATTTTGTCAGAGGTTTTTAGCAATTTCTATTTATTTTGGAAAGAATAATTTAAAATTTAGCTTTTTTAATATATTCATATATAGATATTTGTATTTGATTTTAAAATCAATGAGTGTCATTGAGTCCACTCTTACTTTGGGACTAATTATATACTGACTGTATTTGCAGTTAATAAGATTAGATACTAGGGGAAAAATCAGTGAAAAAAGATTACACCACAGATAATTAATAAAAATCAATTAGTTTGTTAATGAGTACTCTGCCGTTACCCAAGGTGGCAGAAACCAGCTGAGGGAAAAAAGCAGCATCCCTGAATAGTACGTTTTAGATGCCTGAGTTCTGCTGAGAATTTCCAAGGAAATAACTCTGAGAGACAGCATTACTTGGGTTAAAACTGGCTAAATTTCCTCTTGAGATTCCGCTTCTCTAGCTAATAAATCTAGTAAAAAAATGATTCACCTTTAGTGTATGCTATAAACCGTTTTCTGATGCCTTAAGTACATTGCTCACTGCCCTGTATTAAAAACAAAACCCGTAGTTGTAAATGTCAATGACTAGGATTGTTAGAGCTCTTGCATATCCTCGATTTAGCGTAAAAGCTGGGAACACCCATTACCTCTTCAATGACTTTAGGATAACATTTTGCATTCAGATATATAAATGGCATAAAGTCAAACATGATATGACAGAGAAATGCAAAATGTCTTCAAATAGTCCTTGGAATAAAATTGAAAAGTTCAATGGCAATGCTTGTCCTTCTGAGAGTATACTTTTGTAACACAAGACACGTAACATGGTTCCATCACCTTCCTTTTATTTTGTCTTTTCGCTAGTAAGTTGTGGTTAATTTAATAAAATTCTACACAGAACTGAAAAAAAAAGAATCCACACATACAATCAGCTACATAGTTTATTCTTGGTACCTTGGGTAGATATATCTGGAAATAAATAGATATTTCCATGACAAGATTGAGAAAAGTGTTTGTATTTGGAATAATTGTATACAATTCAACTTCTATTTTTGTTGTCAGGAAGCAAAGGAAATGAATATACATAGAAGTTGAAGTATTGATACCACTAAAAGTCAAACTCTGTATTGGTTGGGGTAATGTACATCACAGTGAGGGAATTCATTTCTTAAATACTACAGATGGTCGTAAAGCATTGCTTTAAGGAATATTTTCTGTGTGAGAGGGAAACTTGTATTTTATGTACAATACAGACATGAAGTAGATAAATATACAGTGGTTTTTAAGTAAATATAGTAATACAGTAAATATAGAGTTGTTTATTTAAAAAATTCTAAATGACATTTATTCTGTATTTGGGAAAACTTGCCATGGACTTCACTGCAAACTAGTTGTGCTTGCAGATGCACAGCAGGTGATCTGAATGACTCGTGAAGCTGAGTTTGCTTCCATGAATATTGTGAGTTTAAAGTTTTAAGATGGTTTAATGGAGAAACAAACATCTTTCCCTGGTTTTGAACCATTGGAAAGGCAATGCAATGCATAAAGTTCTGGAACTCAAGAATAATCCTGTATAATGCTGACTGACTTATTTTCTTTTTTTTTTTTTTTTTTGTGTGCATGCTTTTGTTTTCTTTCTGTAATACAGAGAGTAAAATACCTTTCTTTGAAAATCTACTTTTAGGCAGTAGGAACTTTTTTATCTAATCAAATTGCATTTCAAAGGATTTTCCTGTCTCTCTTCTTTGTCACAACTGTGTTATCTCAAATTTGATGAGTTCTTAAACACTACAGGGTAGATTCTATTGTTTCATATGACCTGTTGAAAACTATTGTCTATTTAAAAACATAAACCTAAGAGGTAAAATACAATAGGTATAGATTCCTCATTACACTGCTTGCTGTCACAAGTATTTTCTCATTGCCTATGGCAGGTAAAAACTGTCGAAGTATAATCTTTGTGTCAAGTTAAAGGTTCAGACAAGGTGTATACTTTCTATAAATACAGAGCAGAAAAGTTTCATATTTATATAATTTTATCCATTTCCACATAAAACATCTCAATTTGAAGAACCTGTGCAAAGCTTACTGCTTTTCTTGTATAACACATCATGGAAGCAGCAGAGAGTTGTTAATGATGGTGATCTTGGAAATACACTGTACCTTTAACATTTTTATCAGTAGAGTTAAAATTCCGTTTTTAACCTTCAGTCATCTAACAAGCAATGGACTACTTTAATGTGATTCTTGGCACTCATTAACCCTTGATTGCCTTTTCCATCACTCAGCAGGAGCAGTTCCTTGGCATTTATTAGCTATTGATAACTATCTAAGGCCAGTGAGGTAACAGCACCTCATGTCATTAGATGTTGCCTGCTGAAGCCTCAAGAGATACCAAGCTGGAGACTGTGCAACAGAATGAATGTTGTATAGTTACTTTCAAAACAGAGTGCAGTTTGCCTGGTCACATAGGTTCAGATTTATCCAGAATTCTCGATGGTATATTGTGAATTGTTCTGTGATATCTGCATGCATTATATAATGCACTGCAAACTCATTGAAGATTATAAAGTTATAGTAGTGTTATATGGAGAATATTACACAGCGTTCATATCTCTTGCTTAGTAGTTTGTATAATATCCTAGTAAAGAAGTTCACTTAACAGTATGGGTATTTAAAGCAAACGTTATTGACAAAACAGCCTGTTATCAACATTGGTCTTTACATTCTGCCATCCTGGCTACAAAGTACGGATTTAGAAGATGTTTCAATTGTACAAGACTTTCCTTGTGTACAACTGACTGCAGTAACAGAGCTATTAACAAAAGCATCCTGGCCTGTTATGACAATTTGATAAAAAAAAATGAAAAAAAAATCATAACACTGTTTTTGTAGCTATGATGGTCTCGGAAGGAAAAAGTGGGAAGGTTTTTAGAAAAAAACTGATAACTCTCTGTCTTATTTAACCAACACTTGGATAAAATAATACCAACATTTTTTCCCCTTCTCCTCCACCCCTAGCAATATGATACTGCCCAACTGAAAACATTACCTCTTCTTACAAACCTTACGATACTGCAGTACGTTATTCACTGCAGTTTCCTCAGTTTATGATCAATGTCTGAAAAGAGATGTCTGCTATTACTGATAACACTTTCACTGCTTACATTTAATGCAAACTATAATTTGTTTAATGGTTTTCTGTTTCTCACTTCACATAAGGAATTTTTTAGACTCGAGAATTCCCCGGAACTCTGGAAAAGTGCATATCTACCTTTAAAAACCTTGCTGAATTGAAGTCCAATGAATAGCCAGCTTTTTTCTGCTTTGTCACTTCCTAAAATGAAGTCAACAGTGAAACTACGGAACAACTTTTAGCTTGCACCAAATGCAATCACATTGATTTCAAGTTATGTCTTGAATTATAAGTTTTATCCTGTCCTGTTTTGGTAAATGACAATGAATGCCATGCTTTTTGTTGACTTCTTTGGGGGTGTTTTGTTGTTTGTTTTTTTTTTTTAATTTGGGAATTTGATGCTTGCACCATCCATCATTGATGGGAATCACTTGGCTGGATGCAAGCAAAGTATTAAAGTCAGCTAGTCACTTTGAAGAAGGATGCTTGAGAGATGAGGAGCAGGGAGGTGTGGGAGTAACAGGGACAGGCAACAACCTGTTAGCATAGTTTCTAGTAGCTGCCTCCTAGAGTATGCCCAAATCTCTTTCTTCTTTTATTCAACCCTATTAAATTTGATTAACTGGGAGTGTATTAATTCATGTTAAAAATGCTACATTCTGGTGTGGAGGTTTCAGATTTGTGTCTCTGGAGATGTGTCGGCAACCTTTCCTTACATGTCTTTTAGAGCTGAAGCTGGGGTTGGTGAGAGGCAGTGGCACAAAGTGTTGAGGGTCTGGACAGAAAGGCTTGAAAATGAACCAAGGGGTAATTTGTTCTAAATTATGACCTCATGAGCTTTCATGCTCTTCAATTTTTAAGCTGCAGAAACAGTACACAAAACATCAGATGAGTGGGTTTTTGCGTATTGCTGTGCATGTAGACTCTTCCTTATTCTACATGTTTTTCCATTTAACCCAAAATTTGTAAAAGAGGCAATAACAACTTTACACTCTTTTGGAGAATAGTGGATAGGTATTTCAAAAGATAAACCAAGATAGAGATTTTGGCAGTTAAAGCAAAGAAATCTTGGGCAGCATTTTAATGGTGGTATGTGGAAGATAAAAGTTCAGGTCCCTTGTCTGAATTAGGCAGCACTAGAATTCACTTGAATTCAGGTGTTTCTCACATCAACTGTCTGCTGTTATGTGTCTATTGGAGTTTGAGGCATTAGTGGCAAATGTACCAGTCATTTTGCAATATATTTATCAATCCAGAAAGCCTGTCCTGTGCCTAAGGAAAGACTATGAGAAACTTACAGACTATACACTCAGAAATTAGCTTTGACAACTGAGAAAAGCTGTGCTGAATATATTCCCAAATCTTCTCCAGAGACAGTTGAATTTTGATTACTTCACAGCACTATTAAACCTAGAATTGTGGTTAACAGCATTTAAATAAGTAATATAGGCAATTTTCCATCTTGGTACAGATCATATTGGTAATTTCCAGTAGAACAGCTACTAGTTATTCAGAAGAGTGGTGATCATATTCATTTATCATTAGTGGTCAGTTTACCAGTTTGAGTAATGAAGTTTAACTCTTATGCTTTTCTCTTTGCTCTATGCTATTCATTTTATTACTTTGACTCCATCCTTCACCTCAAATAGATAAGCACCTTCCTGAGAGAGACTTGTTAGTCACAGATTTTCACATTTGAAGTTCTGCAGCTCAGGCTGTGTGTGGTTGAGTCCCAGGTCTCCAATATAAAAGCACATTTTTTCTTCTCTTATTTAGGAATGACTTGTGAGTTTTTAAAAGAGATAAATTGGTGTGTGCTTAAAATAATAAGAAAGCTTTATTGGCCTCCACAGTCTTTTGGGCTGCCACTATACTTCATCAAACATTGGATCTCTGTAAGATAAAGTTAAACGTGCTAAGATCTTTGGGCTCAGGAGTAGCAGAAATAGGAACATGCCTGTTAATGAGGAGCAAAGCTCTGCCTGAGTGAAGAAAAGACTACAGCGGCATTTGTAGAAGCTGACTTTTACAGAAATTGCTGATGGATTCTGCAGCTGCTGGTGAGATTGCATAAAATTCCGGTTACGTCAATGCTTTAAGATATAGCAGAAATTAAAATGAAGCAGGACATGGCAAAGGTAAAGTGGAAGATTTTGCTATTAGGCCATTGCTTTGATCATGGGGTTTCAAATATATCTATCATCCTACATCTGTGAGACTGTATTAAAAGGTTAATGAAGTTTTGTACCTTTTTGGACTTATTATAACTAAATTGCTGTTTCAGCATATATGGGGAATTTAACACTCTGTGATATATCCAGAAACCAGTATGGGAAAAAGACTAAAAGTCATATAATTTACTTTTAAATATATCCTAACGCAGTTCTTAGAGGAGTAACATGTTAATACCGTTGAAAAGGGCTGCACAATATTCCTCATATTTATATGGGAAAAAGTACCTTTTAAAAAAGAAACTTTCATATTTGAGCAACAGTAGAACTGTGATTTATATACAATTTATAAACCTTAGCAGCAAATGCTCACTCTTTTAAAGGTTTCAGCAAGACAACTGGTTTGCATCAGACTTGTAGTGTAAGGTTCATATCATAAGACTATGCATGTAATAGTGATACTGTCATGTGTTAAATGAGCATAGCTTGAAGTATTATTTTTTTAAAAATTGAAAGGTTGTGGCAGTAATAAAAAGGTTGAATGGTAATGTCTCTAATTGAACAGTAAGGCCTCTTTCCTATTAAGTCACTCTTTCATCTGTCTTTTTAATTATTTCATTATCATTTTGTACTGCAGTTCACAATGAAATGACCATTTGTGTTTAAGTGAAAGCTAATTATTAGGACTGAATTATTGTGCAGTTTATTGATCCCTATGGTGGATTAAGGGCTTTAAGTTCGTCTAGACAGAATAGTTAGCAAAATGACAAAAGGAAACATATAAGACCCTTGGGAAGAATCCCTACGCTCCATAAGCAATTAATGCCTGCCAGGTAATGGAATTTAAGTTTATACTAAATCCAGCAATGCTTTGACATTTCAACTGCCTTATAAACACATTAGTCTAATGAATTAAGACTTATGAATTGTGTTGATACACAAGTACAAAGAGTCATAAATGCAGGATATTTTTAGCCCTCCATTGATTGAATGAAAAATAGATAATTTTCTTTCTGAATTTGATGAAAAATGAAATGTGTTCTGTGTAATGTTTATCTCTGTTCATTCTGCTTTCAGTTGATGGATGCGTATTAACAATTTCCATTTCCCAAAGAACACTAATCTCTCTTATGGATGTGAAAAGTATGCAGTGATAAACCAAGAGGAAAAAAAAAGAAAGAACCAAACACAGTACTGCTGAGTAAGAAGCCAAACAAGCCATTCATCTCAATCCAGTGCTGGGCAAGTTTAAAAGCAATCTGTCATTATCTTGATGAGCAAGCCACAGCTTGTGCTAAGTATACAGCCTTTTGCTGTTATTTATAAGAACATGTCCTTGAGTGGACTATGAACAGATCAGACAAAGTGGCTTTACTGGGTCCTCTTTCTTATGTGACTTTTTGTCCTTTAGAGCTCTGTTTTCAAAGACTTTCTAGGCAACATGCCAGCCCGGAGATCTGTTCAAAGGAAGCAAGATGGCTTTTAACTATACTTTACAGTCTTAGAATTTTATATCAAATACTTTATATAAATGTTTCTTGTTCGTCATACAAAACTCATTTTGGAGTTTTTATTTGAAATGTTTCTTTTTTTTATCTCCTTAACTCAGAAAGACTAACATTTGGGAAGACTTGCAAAACATGGATCTCTAAGTAGGACACAGGACTGAGACTCAGGGACGGGTACTCTCTCCTTGATTCTCTTAACTCACAGGGTTGTGTAACTCAGGATGGATATATCTGACCACAGCCTGTGTTTTGGGACTCCCTATGCTTCAGAGAAGAATCACTGCCTTCAGAAGCAGTTGTGTTAACATTCTGCATGGTGGCCTGGTCAAGACCTGGTCTGTGCCCACGCAATGGGAACATTGGTTGGAGTAACTAGATTTGTCCATATGGGTCAAATGCTCTCCACTTCTCTTGCCATTACTAATGTCTTCTTCTTTTGTATTAGGAGTGCAGGCTTTCCAGGCAAAAGGAAGTTGCCTGTTTCACTCATGACTGTTGTGTGTTATTTGTAGCACACTGTTGACTTGAAGCTGGTACCAATTTAAGATGAGTGAAGGCAGTGGTGTTGTAAATTTAATATGATCTTGTTCTTCATTAAGTTTCATATTAATTTTTACTCTTGCTTTTGTTGTAATTAATATGCATAAATAAATAAATATGCATAAATAAAATTTACTTAAATTCCAATTACGATATACTATTTTGTGATTTAGGAGAGGTTACATAATGAAAATTTCAGTTCAGAATTTTTTTTTTTATCCAAAGGCCGAAAATAAAGAAATCTGTCTAAAAAATAACTTATCAGTATATTTTTTTAAGGCAAAAAAGGAAGTAATATATATTTTCTTAGATTCTGAATTTTTGGTTGAAAACTCAACAAATATTATATTATTTAACGTAAAAAAATGTCTATTAGATAATGACTTATTCAGTTCCAGAAAATATTCTGCTCCTTCTCACTATGCATAGGATCTTTATGAACTACCCTATGCCATTTCCCTAGAAAAACTTCCTGGGTGAAAGTGCACCCAACAACTGCAGAGTAGTGAGAAAGCACTTGCAAACTTTATAATGTTGGATTGTCATGGTTTAGACTGCTCTCAATGCCCACCCTCTGGGAAGTCATTTTGTGTTTCTGTGCAATGGACAAGATAGCGTGTAGAGCAACCAATGGTGGAAACGCTTTTCCAGCCTATCCAAACTAAATAGGATGCAAACAGTCATGAGTTTAAGATCAATTTCTCGTCAGTGTGCAACATGATTTAAAGGGATCAGTGTTTTGAATAACATAGTAGTCCAGAGTGTAGTGGATATCATCAATGAGAAATAATTTGAACAATAGTACTTGCTGAGGAGAAAAACCTATCCTTAAATGTCTTCTATCCAGAAAGAGAGCTTAAAGATTACATCTACATCTGTAGTGTTTAAATGTTGGCTACAGGTATAGGCTGCATTAGGAAAGCTTATGAAACATGAGAAAGACGCTTTAATACTGTGACATAAAAATAATTTGAATACATTCTTTTCTTTGTAAAATAATGGATAGCTTATTTTCTGGTTTGTGGTGGAACTGAGGTACTACTCAAAACTGAACTGAAAACATGATTGCTTAAGGAATAGTTACCTCTTGTATAAATATATACGCTCCCTCAGTTATCAGAAAAATTTAACTTTTGTTTAGTGCTGGAGAATACTTACAATTTTACATGGTTTGGAGGAAAGACTGGGAGTTTACTAAGATGTGTGTTGCTGTGTAGGACCTTGAGGGAAGCAATTCTTCTATGTACATCTCTTCTGCCACTGAGATATTGTGATTTTTTCCCTTTTGTTTGCAATCAAAGCAAATGTACAAAGAGGTGAAACTCATAAATGACTCTTGATTTCTTTATACCCCTGTTTAAATATCTTGAAAGCATCTCAAACATCACCACTGTTCCTCGCACTACTCTGTTTTTAATTAATTTAACAATTCAAGAGGTCAGCTGAGCCATTGTATCTAGTGAGCTATCTATTCCAGCCTTCTTCACTCAGTGGAAAAAGAATATGCACTATTTAAATTAGTGTGCAGAGTATGTCCTGTTTGCTAACTGTCCAACCATGCAATGTCTTTCATTATTGAATCTGGTTCCTGGAATGAGTATGATAAAAGACATGCTGGTTGATGGGCTTAGATTAACAATGAACCCAGTAATTGTCCGGAAATATATATTTAATTCATAAAAAGTCTTAAATCATGACATAATGATGGGGAGGTTTTTAAAAGAAAATGAAATACTAGTAGTCGCAAAATAATTGAGAATGTTGGAACTATTATTTTTCTTGACAGTGTAAAACTTTTTACAGTTTCTTTACCGACATGTACAATTTTCGTTATGTTCATGTATGTAAAATAAATTAAAATTAGTTTACATAGCATTTTTTCTAGAAAGCAGCCACAGCTACAGATGTAGGTCTAAAAAATAAAAGTAATGCATTGAAGTATGCCTTTTTGTAAGAGAATTAAAATTTTCACAGAAGTAATGTACCACATAATGCAATAGCACATAATATAATCAGGCATAATAGGATGAAATTAAGGTTAGAGAGGTTAATGCTGATTGTGTATTTGAAAAAGAAAAAAAAGGAAAATTACAATCTCAAATTAGGTTCTGGAATGTTCTTCCATTGGGTATTGTTGGAGACATGAAGCCTATGATATTTCGAATTTCACTAAGAAACTTTATATATGCAGGAGAAATTATTTGCTGAACTTTTGCAGGTCCTTCAACGCCTGCCTTGACCATTGGTCTTTCATTCTTTCTGCATCTAACGCTACCTGGAAAATAATCTTGAAACTATTTGGGCTTAATTCTCCCCTTCTCTCAGAACTTTAAACTGGGACAACTGACCCAAAGATTTACATTACCTTCATTTAGGAGATTTGGATCTATGTCTGTTTCCCTCAGACACAGGGGACAGGCATTAGTGTTCTGATTACTGAGTTTAAAGTCTTGGGGATTTATATTTCTGTAAAAGTCTTTAGATGAGTGAAAAGAATATTACAAATATTTTTCAAGTGAGAAGAGAGGTAGAAAGTGCTAGAGAAAATTCTTCCTGCAGCAGTAACTATCTAAACTTTTACCCTTATTCCTGGGGTAACCTTTTACACAGATCCTTTCTTGAACTCAGTTTAGCTTAAATTGTGTATACAGACTGTTTCTACTCTTCGTACTATTTCCTCTGCTTAAGCACAGAGCCACTTTATCTGACATTTACCAAGGTGCCCATTTTGAAAATCATTTTCAGAATCAGTATGTTGTATTTAAGGGTCCTGTTTTGTTTCTGTGGGTAGTGGAAGTAGTTGAGTCCTGATTTCATGTCCTGATCAGGAAGATTCATCCAAGTCAGAACAACCACTCTCTCCACTCAACTGTCATCTACTTCTTTCCTATGGTCGATTCATAAGCAGTTTGATTTTGGGCTGCACTGGGTAATGGGATGTCAACGTAGGAGTGTGGTGATTCCAGACCCTTTTGGCTTGCTTAGTCTACTTAATATGATAAATCACAGATCACTTTTCTATGAAGATGAAGGTTTTATACTGTCTTATGCTTTGGTTTTCGTGATGAAGAAGCCTTTTTATTTTTCCCGTTCAAAGCTACGAACTGTGTCTGGGACTTTCATCCTTTTCTGCTCTTGTCAGTAATTCTGGCATTCTCAAACAGCCTGGTGACTGAATATTTCCAAAAGCTTTAGGTAAAATACCTCTCAGGAGCGTTTGAAACGGGTGTACTGGAGCTATTTCGTAAAAGAGACTGGTTAAATATGTGGAATCAAAGTCTTCAGTTTTGAACAAGCATGAAAATCCTAAATGCCAAATAACTTTGTTGCTGCTCACTGAGCCTTAAAGGAAGGGTTTATCCTGGAGTGCCTTTTAGTTTTAGTTGCCATTACAGCAACCTGCTCTTTCCACTACCGTTACCCAAATTATATTACTCTGTCAGAATAGGTCTTCTTTCATCATATTAGATGTCATACCCTTGTGTTTAGGTTTTGTTGTTTGGAGTCCAGAAAACAGAAGAGATGATCTGTTTATGAAGTTTATCAGATCCTTCCAGTCTCAATGACTCTGGTGGACCTCACAGTTCATACTAAAACAGATTTCCCTAAATCTTAAAACAGCGCATTCTGATTGCAGAGTATGAAATAATGTTAAGTGATTTTTTTTTCTGTTATGTATACTTACTATTTGGATGATATACTTGAATAAGTCCTTAAAAAAGAAATAATGCAGAACTTTTTTTAATGTACCATGCAGTCATCAAGTTGCTAGAATGGAGATGGTGTTTAATGACTGCATGATGCAAAGGTTTATGGAAGGTTATGTCATTTAACTGGTGGCTCAGATGCATCATCATTATAGCTATACAGACCCTGACCAAATGTTAAACTTTTGTGATACAGCCTAGCAAATGGCAGGTAAGCTTTCTCTTGTTTTACAGATTCATGAATGCTGTATGGACATGGTTGTGGGAATGTTCTTCAAAAGGTGATATGAACTACATCCTCTGAAGTATTCTGCTCTATCTATGTCCATGAAAAGCATGTGGTTATTCCAAAAACCTTGTATCCACATCAATACTAACCTTAAAATCTTCATATTGTTACAGTGCAGATCACTATATTTTCCTTAAATTTCAGGCGTTACTATCTTAAATGGTTAAAAATATAGCATTTAAATATGGACTTCCATATTCTCCAGGGGAAAAGAAATCATGTATTACTTCCTAGGAAAAAAAATTTAGATACTGAAAATATTAAAAAACAAACTTGTAAGTTTACTTCAACTTCTATTGTAGTTATAGGAAACAAATGATGGAAAATATAAGTTTATTCATATTATTAACTTCAAACATCATGAAACTTTGCGGAAAATAAGACTGAGAATTAATTGATACAGCTAATCTGTTAGAACTGTTAAAATCATACAGACCTCAGATGACTGTGGAAATTAGATGCCTACTGTACTATAACCTCTGTCTGCATTATTAACTAGTGCAAGATTGTATTAGAAATAGGCTGTGCTCTCTCCAAGAGCTGATATGCATTAATTTATCGCAGAAGGAAAAAAAACTGAGAATATATTTTGACAAACATTTCAAAGTTTGAATGCAAAATTGAACCTTTTATGCACTTCTTCCTGCAGATTTCCTGACTTGTCTTTTCCTCATTGAGTATTCCTCCCAGCACTTGACTGCTTCACAGGCTGAATTGTGGTCCCACCAGTGTCAGTCACAGGATGCTGCTGAGGAGTTCAGCCCTTCTCTTACGCTAAGACAAGGAAATATGTAGCTTACTCCATCAACCGTGTATGACACGGTGTAAAGAGAGCATAACTGAGAAATTGTCCATTGCTTTAAAAGGGATGGATGCTCTTGGCATCTGACTCTGTACAGCCATGTCTTTCTTGCAGACACACAGCTTAATTTAACACTATAAAGTAGCTCTTTAAAGAACTGTTATTGTGCTGTCAAGCCAAAAAGAGGGTGTTTAACTACACTACAATTTTCAAATTCTCCTATTTCAGACAAACCAAGTCCAACCTCATATTCTGAAGGTGTTTCTGAAGTCTCAGTGAGCCTTTTATTCCTTGATATGTCACTGAGGAAACACTGTTGATTTTGCATCTGATCACATTTGAAGACAAAATAATCACTTTCTGCCTTCTATTTTTTAAAAGGAAAATTATTTCTGACTTCACAACCTTCAAATACAAGTACTACTTTTCTCTCTCAAGTGAGAAAGAACTGTCTTCTCCTTTCTACTTTCATTACACAATCCTACTTAAACAGATAATTTTGCTAGTTTTATTTTTTGAAAGAGCACACCCCATTAGCCACTTAAGGTGCAAAAACCACCCCAAATTCCACATGTGAACCGACCCACTTATTCCTGCTGATTATCTGCACAGTTCTGAGCCCTTCATACATTTATCTCTGTTCATTGTGATCATAAAATTATATGCATACTATCGAGGGAAATCCAAGGACTTACTCTGACAGAACAAGAACAGAGAGGGATCTGTAGCCATGTAGGATGCATAAAAAACTTCATTTCCTCTTTATGCAATTCAGTCTATTCTCCATTTTCCTGGTATAATATTTACTACTCTGCCTAAATGGTAACTGCACTACGGAGGATAGTGTTATCTAAACTGAAAAATTAGAACAAATGAAATTATTGCAATTTGATATAGAAGCATCTTCTATAAAAATGCCTTTTTGCTGCTCCTGGAGACAGAATGGAACGATTTCCTTCTCATAAAAGCTTGAGTATTTTGGAGTAGTGCTTGATTATTAGTACTCCAGCCGTCCTACTTCTTGTCATAAAGCCTTGAACAAAGTTTTCTCTGATTCAATTTCTGCCCAGTAATCAGTCATAAGTGACTTCTCTATAAGGACACATCTGTCCTAGAGGAATCCATTCTATACTTTCCACTTATATTGCAATTTAGATATCAGAAAGTACATCACTGAGATTTTTTTTAGGTCATATGCTGGCCCTTCAGGCACAAAGAAGCCTTGTGCCTCTGACAAAATATTAAATACCCTACTTTTACCAAACAATTTTGACCTCCCTGAAACCTAATAATAGTCAACAGGATCACATCATCACATGTCTGAAGAGTATGCATCAGATGTTAGCAGGATTACACACCAGTATTTCTGTAATGGCACAACGATTTCTCTGCTCTGCAACAGTCTGAACCCATGATGCCTCTCTCATCCTCTTCATCTCCAGGGCTGAATATCTACGTAGCCTTTCTGTTCTCAGATGTAGGGGAAAGAAAGAAGCTGGAGGTATTACAGCTGTAATTATAGCTGTATTCCCCACCATCCCAAAGCCATCACAGTCTTCATTCCTTGAATGAGGGATGAGCAGATTCAGACAACTTAGGGTCAATCAGTAAGGTCTTCAATTTTCAAAACATTTAAAAAGTAGTCCCATGTTAGGGACTTCTGTGTTTGTGAGATTCGTTGGTCTAAATATCAGTAAGGAAAGGACCAAGGAGAAAGATTTTTCCCCCCTTTTTTTCTGATTTTCCCCTTTTCCCTGCTTTCCTTGTCTTCTAGGACTTTCACTGTCTAAAAGGTCACCTGGGATACTTGCTGGTCTCATAATCATGAATGCAATGATGTTATCTGTCACCGAATCTCTGATTCATATTGCAGTCACAGTATGGCTTGAACAGCATGTCCTGTGTATTTGTGAGAATATTCCATTACAAATAACAGATCATTTGGGTGATTTGTAGACTAATTTTAGGTATCACAGAACACTTCACAACTAGTATATTTAGCAGAAAATAAAGAAAAAAAATATCTACCCTCAGTTTCATACGATCTGCAGTTGAGACAGGCATTGGGATGCTGGTATCACAGGAACCACATGTTCAGTCTACAGTAGACTCACAGCCATGCCATTTTCTGTATGACCAAGAGAGGGATAAAGGTATAATTCTTCCAATGTTCTTTTCTTTAACTGTTTAAGGTACTAGAAGTAATAATATTATTTCTACATGTGCTCTGTAGAGTGCAGGTTGTATAGCTTTTCAAATTTTTGTTAATGTATTGTAACTATGTAGAGCATTATTGCTTGTGTTTGTCTTCCATAAAATATTTGTCTTGCCTGTGATCCGGAGTGAGGTAGAATAACTGGATCGTATTATGAACAGAAATGTTTCTAGGGGTATTTATGAGTAAAGAAATAGAAAAAAGCAGAAGGAAGAACAGATATGTGGCCCTAACTCCCTGTGTGACATACACATTATATCAATAGATGCAACCCTGACTACCTCCCTTTGAAAAATTTAAAAAGAAAATTTCCGATCAAAAAAGTTTATTTTTTTATTTACACACACACACACACACGCACACACAGAGAAATATATGAATATATAGAAATATATTATAAAATCTCTATTTTGTTATAATCAGAAGAAGAAACAAGAGGTTCTTCAGGTGGAAGATCACTTAAAATTGTTTTGGGATTAACAGGATTTGCTTCATGAAAATTAGCTGAGAAAATTGAGTTCTGTATTGTGGATATTTCATGTAAGTCTAGCATTACATTATTATTATTTTACCGATTCTTGAAGACTGCACATACAAGTGATGTAGGGTGCTTGCAGTATGATGTTTCTGTTCTGAATGCGTTGACTTTTGGTTTGCTCAGTTATTGCCAGTATGTCAAAAAAAAAGTGAAAAAGCAATGGGAGAAGTCACAAAGAGTGAAGTGAAATCTGAATGAGATCTTTTAGCTCTAGACATAAATTTCTTCTTGAGATAAGTTTTGAATTGAGGACTAAAAATTAAGGGATGTGATAACTCAAGAACTCAAAGGCCTATATAACAAAAACAGATACTTACAATAGATTCTGTAGCAACTGGTTCAGATTTAGAACGCCCGATGAAAGTTTTCGACACTTCTAATGTCATTAAATCTCATGTGCTAAGGAAAATATATCTTTTTCTCTTTGTTTTCACATGCTAGACTGTATTGCCTGCTATAAAATCTTCATTTTCATAATGTACATGGATAACCTGCAAGCTGTGTAAATGTTTTGACACATGCATACTGTTTCTTTTTATGTATATAAAATAATTGCCCTACTATCCATCATATTATAAACTGTGACAAACTGCATATATATGTTTCTTCTTAGCTTGGTTTTTAGCTCTAATTCTACTGTTTCTTTTGATTTGGAAATTTTACAGCCTTCAAATTCCATGAGTGGAAAGGGGAAGGTTGCTCATTGTAACTTCTGTATATTTTTACTTTCTTGCATAAAACATACTAGAAAAAAAGTACAAAAATTATACTACAGAAAACCTTCCCAAAAAATCAATTTTTCAAATATAAAATTAGTTTTATTAGTCTCTTACTGTGCAGATTTAAGTTTTATCTTGAAGAAAACTTTTTTAAAACTGAAAAAATTTTACTTCAGTCTAATGGTTTTCCATATAAATATAGCTTTTTGAACAGCAGTACTTATACAATTCTAATTAAAATGGTATTGTCTTAGAGAACTTAAGGTTTTGTTCAAATAGCTGCAATTATATAAATTATCTTTCTGTTAAATTCTTCTAAAAGATAGTAAAACAATGCTGCAAATATAATTACTTAAGAGAATCTTTTTAGAGTAAATAACTTTAAAATTCCTAGGAAAATGTTTGATACAAATGTCTTTGTCTGCATTATAATGAGGCCATTAAAATCTCCAGTGAATTTTACTGAAAAATGTCACTAACCAGAATGTAAGCTGGTTACGTATTTAAAGCTGTTTGGTAATATAAGACAAAGAGAATTATTGCTTGATATAAATTGTGTCCATTGATCAGAGGGGCAAATACGAAAAAGCAAGTACTGAACCCACTTATACAGTTAGCAATAAATAAATAAAATTCAAGTTAAATAGAAGGGAAGAACCTGGGGTTTGAGTTCAATTTGGACATGTTAATAAAGTAATTTGAAAAAAAAAAGAAGGTAGTTTAATACCTGCAGTACAAGTTCGTCATGGGAAAGGGAAGAGTAAAGAGAGATGAACAATTGAAGAATAAAAATAACAAGAATAAGAAGACTTGAAAGTTCAACACAAGGCAGGCAGGCTCCAGACAGAATTACATTAAAACTTGCGTCGCTGTTCCTGTTTTTCAGTGTTTAACAGAATAATTAATTTTAATTTCCATCTTTATAACTTAATCTTTTTAAGATATTCTACAGGTTTGATTAGAGGATTTGTATAAGAGACAGTGAGTTACAACAGATCTGCTGGCAACGGGTGGGGTGCACCTGTCTCAAAAAGGGAAACGAATCCTTGCATAGGAGTTAGTAGGGCTCATTGAAAGAGCTTTAAATTAAATTTGAAGGGGGAAATGGATAAAAACAGGCCTACTAGAAATAAAATTACTGGTGGCATGCCAGTGTCTGAGGAATGAAGTTCTGGTAAGGTGCTTCAATCTCCCATCTCAGTAGAGGTAGGCAATGGACAGCCCTACAAAAGCAAAGACACTCCAGTTATGGATGTGTTAGAAACCATGGAAGCATCTAAGAATCATCGTGCAGGAATCAGAGTTTCTCTCAAAAAAACCCATGGCAGAATCAATAATCCAACTGAAGTGCATCTACACCAATGCACAAGGTATGGGCAACCAATAGGAGGATCTGGAAGCCCTTAAGCAGCAGGAAAACTATGATACAGTTTCCATGATGGGAATATGGTGGGATGACTCTCACAACTGGAGCACTCCAGTGGAAGGCTATAAAACACTTCAGAAGAGAAAGGGAAGGACAGGGAGGTGATAGGGTAGCCCTGGATGTTAGGGAGAGTTTTAACTCTTTGCAAGCAGAGAAGGTCTTATGGGTGATGTGGTGTTTGGAGGTTGTCTTGCTTATAGTGATCATGTATTGATAGTTTTAATTTCTTAGAGAAGTGGGAGGTCAGCAGGAGGACCACCTTGGTCTGCTGTAGGGCAGACTTTGACCTATTTAGAAGCCTCATCACCAGAAAGACAAGCCGGCAAGGAAAAGACTGACCTGGCTGAACAGAGATCTCTCGTTCAGGGAAAAAAAGAGGGTTTGTGACCTTTGGAAGAAGGAGCAGACAACACAGGAGGACTACAAGGACATTGTGAGGTTATGCAGGGAGAAAACTGGAAGGGCCAAAGACCAGCTAGAAAAGGCTGCTGCCATAAAATACAAAAAAACCTTTTTATAAATACTTTAACAACCAAAGGGCTAAGGAGACTCTCCAATCTCCATCCTTTATCAGATGTCTGGGAAACATTATGACAAAGGATGAGGAAAAGGCAAAGGTACTTAATGTCTTCTTTACCTCAGACTTTAACAGTCAAACTGATTGTTCTGTGGGTACTCAGCACCCTGAGCTGGAACACTGGAAACTGGGAACAAAATGAAGCCCGATAATCCAAGGGGAAATGGTGAGAAACTTGCTATACCACTTAGACATAGATTGTACTGGTGCATTCTGTGCTGTTGAGGCTGCACCTTGAATCATGTGTTCACTTTTGAGCTCCTCACTACAAGAGAGACATTGAGGGGCTGAAGGGTGTCCAGAGAATTGCACAGATCTGGTGAAGAGCCTGGAGCACAAGTCTTATCGAGAACAGCTGGGATTGTTTAAACTTGGAGGATACTGTTTCGTGTAAACTTTGATAGATCTGGATTTTTTTGTTTATCATCAAAACACTAGAAGGAAAAAAAAGGAAATTTTAAGGAAAACAATTCATTTAAATGGTTCTGGAAAATTAATTTGAGACAGTTGTTCAAAACTTGTGCTCAACTTGAGGGTGGATGTTTCTTCATAGGGAAGTTGTACAAAGATTGGATATTTTGCTAGACCATCAGATGCTTCTGAACACAAACAGAAACTTGTCTTCGATCCGTAATAGGAATAGCAATGTCCCTTTGTGGTGTTTACTAACTTGAAGGAAATTTCTGGGAAGCCTCAGAAAAGGAGACAGGAATGGGATTGCCCCATCAAAATTCGTGTCTAATCAGAGAAAAACTGCAGAATTCTGCAGCAAGTACAAATCTGCACCAGGGCAAATACTGCTCTGTGCAAGTGGAAACAGTACTGAAAGGGTTATTTTGAGCAATTTGGTCTCAAAACTGAATCCTAAGTAAGAAAATTACACTGATAGAAGATATTCACCACAAAACTGCAATCCAAAACTAAAAGAAACAGGGCAAAAATTAGAAGAAAAAAATATATGCCATATTGAGAATTTCTTCTGAGAATCTCTTCTCAGTGTAAACTTCCATGAATAACCTTTATTTTAAAAGATCTCTACTAACTCTAAATTGATTATAGAAATCCTGCAGGTTTTTTCATTAACAATCCAAAATGGTTTAATTCTGTTCCAGCCTATCCTAACTCTTGTCCAAGGGTGCGAGCCAAGGCAATTTTTTCAATTGTATTTTTCATTGGCACCATCTAGGTGAGTTACATATTTATTTATTTATTTATTTATTTATTTAAATTAGACTTTTGGTACAATTATAAATATGGTAACAACAAAAATAATAATAAAAAAATCGTTGCAATATGCAATGCATTTCACTGCTCCCATTTCCTCTACTTTCTGGTCTGATTCTGGTTATGATGCCACACCCAGCCAAATTACATTTTGGTTTTTCCAACGTAGGATTATGCTGATTTATTTTGGCAACAGAAGGCTTTGAATTTAAACTTTGAGTATGCTAATGCCTTGAACCACTAAAAATGAACAAACAGGTTTTGCAATAATGTCAATCCTATTCTCTTCCCTGAAAGTCAGATAGTCTGAATTCCACACCTTTTTGTAAAGGCCTTATTATCTACCCTGTCTAGAAAGTCTACAATTATACTGTATATGAATAAACAATGAAGATAGTAAACAATATTCCATTTCTCTCTGGTTCCTTTTCCTTCCCTATATCTCCTTTTAAATTTTTTTCAGCAATTTTTATGTGAAACCACATACAACATCATGGTTTTCTTCCTGCTTTTGAAGAGTGCTTATTGTCCTCCTACAGGAGAACTCCCCTCTGCACTTCTCCTAGTTATGAAGGAGGTTGTCCTTCATCTCACTTATTTCTCACTTCCGTAAGTTCATATAGGGAACACATCAGTTTATGAAAGTGTAGTAACTTGTCTGGCTTTCTGGAGTCATATCGGCTGTGCCAGCTTAAGGAACATTGATAACGATTGCATATGGGGAAATTTCTAACCAAGCACCTAAATCATCTTTGAGTGTTAATTAATAAATTCTTACATAGTTTCAATTCCAACCACTTTGATCTTTTACTGATGATCTGAAAGCGAGATTTAGAGGTCTGACGTTTTCATTTAAGCATGCTGCATTAGTGTGTGCAAAATTAAACTATCTAGTCATGATTTGGTTTCTTTTTTTAACTCCAAACCTTCAAATTCATATCAGGATGTTTCATATTTCTATGCAAACATATGTATTCTACATATTGTTTAATGTAAGTTATCCGGTAGCCTAACCACGCCCTTACCTCAAACACTTGAAAATGTAAAATTATATTTTTTTTAAATTAATGAATGCAGGTGAAAAAGTACATCTCTCTTTGAGGCGACCCAGATATATGTTTCTTAATCTATGCCGATAGATATATCATAAGCTTTTCATTAGAAAGGGCCTTTACGTTAACATTAATTGTTGGATTGTTTTAGTCTGCCTCATATAGTCACTTGTTTGTTTGCATTCAGTCCAGGTGCAAGTTGAAACTGATAAGAGCTGACAGTGTTTGTTTTATTGTGAACCCTATTCAGCCTGATATTTAATTATGTTTCCATGTGGATTTGTAATGTGGATTAATAGTTTTATTTTACTCCTGTGATTAGTTTCTGTTTGTTCTAATTTCTTTTTGGCTCTTTCTTGACCTTGAGGTGAAAAAACACAGAAGATGTATTCCCTCAATTTAATGCCAGTCTGAGGTGTTTCTCCTGCATCATCAGATCAATGAAAAGTAAATAGCCTACACTTCTTGTTTCACAGTGCAGTATTGATCTTTCTTCAGCTTTTGCTTCCCTTTTTCCCTGCGTCTTGTGTCTTTCAACCCCTGGGACCGAACTGATTGCCATAGATTGGACAAGCTAACAAGCGCATGATAAGGAACTAGTGTTTTGTGGTATACTCACATTCACATGCCTGGTATATAAAGCCTGGACCTCTCCGCATTGAAAGAGAGGTGCCATTTTGTGTATGGCACAAGTCACTATGAAAAAGAGCCACAGGGACAGCACCAGAGCAGCAGAGGATTTTATTCTCCACACTGATCTTTTATTCCTACAGCTGATGCCAAGCTGGGTGAGGACATTACTCCTCTGAAAAGTAAGACAAGTAGCCTGCGGGGAATGCCACAAGCTGCTTTTTTCTATGGCAATGTATGGGACGGTGGCAGCCTGTGGGTAAGTCTGAACTTGATCTCATAATGACCGTGATATGTGTGTCAAGTCCTATTTAAATCTGGAGCAGCAAAGACCTATGCAGAAAGTTTGAGAGATGGAATGGAAATGTACAGATTCTGATTGGAAATGGGACAGTCGGCATCAAGTAGTATGTATGTTTTCTAGTTCAGCATTGAACTGAGAAAAGCTAAACAGTATTTTATTTAGCAAATTAACTGAATTCATGAATAACTGGGGTGTTGGGGGATTTTATGCTTTTCTTTAAAAATATTTTGGCAAGTGTTTTCCCTTTTATATCTTAATTCAGTGGCAAAACCTTGGTTTATAATGCTTAGAAATAGTGCCTGTAGTGTCTACCTGTCCTCAAGTGCTACTCAGATTAGAAATCAAATCTCTTTCAGTTTTATCTCTGGGCCCTTAACTGTCCAAAGTGTTCCCTCGTACTGAAAAAATGGTTAAATTAATAATTGATATTCTATTACATACTATGCAGTCTATTTCTTCCAGGGAGACAGGTATTTTATCTGTGCAGTGCAGAAGTTTTCTGACATTTCTTAAGGTTTGTGAGAATGCTGGTTTTGTCTCTAGGTGCTTATTAGTCCCTCATGCTGTTGAGTTGTAAATTAGTATCATATCATATTTCATGAACTGAAATTGGTTTCTGAATATATATACACTTAATTTAATATATTCCAAAGTGGTTATCATAGATGACATGATATAAAGCATAAAGCACTTCTGTAAAGAAAAGTTGTTATTTTATTTGGAATCTGATAAAGGCTAAGGTATTTATTATTATTGTTTTATGTTTATTTATAGATGTTGGTACTTTATATATGCATTTGTGGACATGCTACTTTTTGCACATTTTATTATACTGTTACAGTTACAAATGTGAAAGCTTTCGTACTAGTACAGTAATAAACTAAGTTCTGTATTATTCTATTATTATTAACTGTACAGTGATACATGAGTTTCATATTTCCCATGGACACCACTGCAATGCGGTTTGTTGGCAGTATTTTCAGCAGTACACTTTTGTAAGGTGGATCTTTGTTGTTTAATGTGTTTTAAAAAAGTCAGTGTACACTACACAAATTATGCCTAATGTAGGAGCTATTCTGTCTCTTTCTAGTTTTATGACATTTTACACTTCTTGGAGCTAGATGATTGTTCTAACCCAAGCTATTATGTAATCCTTAGGGTAACCCTGCTGCTGATTTGAACGCTATTAATTTTCTATTATAGTGTGCTAAAGATGTTCTACAGTGTGAAGCTCACCTGCATTATTGAGTCAATGACCAATTGCAGAGTTACTTTGTGGTGGTTGGAGCTTAACTCAACCCTTTGGGATCTCATTTATTATTTGCAGATATTGATTCTGGAAAAAGAAAAAGCTAAGATGTGTGAATCTAATACTGACTTAGACCTAGCCTACAGCTGTTAACTCCTAATGGTCTGCTTACTATATGTGTGTTAACTGAAGCTTGAATTTCTTTATGTTTTCATGTACAATAAGCTATTTGCTGCTTCTTCATAAATATTTAAAAACCTTCTATGCAATCTGCTTAGTCATATAGCATCAACTCAAATAGTTGTTATATTTAAATTGAGTTTAGTCTTAATTATTTTCCCGATTCCTTATTAATAGAATACAAAGATTAAGACAATATTTAGGCAATTAAGATTAGTGCTATGTTTTGCATAATTTGCACAAGAATCTTCACTGGAAAACTCATATAAAAATGTGCTGTAATTCCCTATGGACAGCAGTGCTTGTGCTTATGAATTTGTCTTCAGGACAAGTGCTATGGTTGTATAACATAAACTAATGAACTAAGGACATAATCTCCCACTTTCTCCTGTCATATTACCAGTATGGTAACTCTCCAGCTCCACTTCTTCCTGTAAAAACTTGTGTAATCATAACAGGATTCATAAGAAGTACCTTTTTTTTTTTTTTTTTTCTCCATTCTTTTTTCATCTTATCCCACTGGCTTATCTGAACATAAATAAAAAATCTGGAAGATTTGTGGGTTTGACTCACTGGTGTTCCATAATCATCTAAATGTACTTTATCATGGACATTAAAACTCAAATAAATCAATCGATTATTTGATTAGCCTAAAATAGGTAATAGATGAGGTTTCATGCAAAGAGCACTATATGTGTTTGAAATATAGGCGAAACATAGAAAGGAAATATATTCTTTATGAGCATTAACAGTAATACACCACGGCAAGGATAAGAAGGATTTGAAAAAGCCTAGTAAATAAAACTTGTGGATAGTCTTCAGAAACATAACTTAAAAAACTGGATACGACAGAGACAGCACTATCTGGCAGAAAAGTGGAGTGTTTAGGTAAATCATGCCAGCGTCTATTTTCAGGTTACATTGAAACTCTTCCTGTAGTTTTTTCTGTGATTATTCCCTATGAGCCTGCTGTCCAAAACTGTCTTGTGCTGCCTAGTCTTGCTCAAGAGCAAGCAAAGAGCTGTTTACACTGCTGTGGTTTAAGTACTTATTAATATTTAGATGGGAAACGAGTAGAAAGAATAAATGTAGTTAGAACTGATACTGCCCAGCAGGTGGTAAGGAACATTTCCATTCCAGTGTAACTTTAAAATTCTATTTACAATTCAGTCAAGTACGAACATATAATTGCTAGTAAGAGACAGTAAATAGATCTTTCTTAAAAACAGCTTTCCTGAATTTAAATCATCATGTTCAAAACTGGCTTTCTGATTTAGTTATGTATTAGAAGGTATCCTTTATCAGACTCTCAATATGATATCAAAGACCGTGTAGAAGCATAAACTTGTGTATTTACTCAGACTCAGGAAAATGGGACTTGGGACAGGATTTCACTTAGGCTGAATCCTGGGATTAGATTGTGGAAGTGTCTTAATAGTGTTAACTAGAGGGAATATAGGAAAAATAACATCTTTATTTTTATGTAAGTATAGATGTTAGTTTATATAGCATTTATTCCTATCCTTTTAGATACTTAAACCTAGTTACTATTTTGTAAATATTTTGTATATAGCATATATTTGATTTATAGACTGATAAATAAAAAGACATCCCATTCCTGTGCTGTAGCAATACTTGAGAAAGGTCTTGTAGTTCCCAGAAGGCTAATTTAAGATTTAAAAATACCTGAGAGGTGAAGGGCTTTTCTAAGATAAAGGCTATTTTATGAAGTGCCAACTGGCAATTTCAGCACTGAGGAGGTATCTTTTAGTGAGTAGTGTTGGCCAACACAACGAGCAACAGACAGAAGCAGAAAGTGCTTAATTTCAGGAATGCAAACCTCTCTAGGTTTGCAATGTCCTTTGAAACAATGCTTTCTGAAAATCGAATGGAAGTGGGCTTGTCAGCCTTCTAATCTAGCAATGCAAGACTCTGCACAGTAATCAGTATTAGAACAAATCATACAGACCGCCAAAAACTACAGCCTAGTCAGAAGTATGTCTATGAACATTAGCTCAAGTTCTGATAAACCCTTTTTGGCCAAAGCAATCGACCTGTTGTGCCCACACAACACTATTAAGACATGCTACCTGAAATCCCATGAGTAGTGGTGAAGTTTCTCACATTTAACCCTGGTAATAGCCTGCAGGGTGCAGCTCTGGGTTGTACTCTCCTGCTTTGGACAGGAGGTTGTGCATGATGCTGCCTTTCTGTGCAGTGCAGACACGTTTCAAGGCATTTCAAACAGCATTGAAGGACGCTTTGGTTTCTCAGACTCAAAAATTTAATCCAAATACTGTGCAACATGAGGCTGATTAGCCTTAATTGTGTCTTTATAAAAAAAAAATAATTTAATGATAATTCATATTTTCTTTTAGTATATGGCAACATGCACACTGGTTGGAGCTGGTGGATGGATACTTATGCATTAACATGACTAAGGTAAACTATGTTGCTCTCCCCTTGTTGGTTTTCCAACAAATGTCTGGAAACAATAACTATGTATATGGCTAAAGTACAAACCAAAGAAGTTTTTTAAAAAAACACAGCTTTAGATGTTTTCTCTTTCAGATGATCCAGGGAGCTATCTGACTTTCCATAAAAATCTAGTGATGAGAACACTCACCTCCAACATGCTTGTACATGTACTCAATTCCCTCCTCATTTAGAAGATGATGAAACATGTTTTTCACTTAATGATTCGAGTACCAAGACCTAGGTTATTGGGATAAAGTCCTGAAGAGCATTTAATAGTTTATAAAGGTTCCTATATGATCCAGCAATGCAGAGACTGGGTGCGTCTCTGCATCCTTGTTTCTGAAAGAAGGATGAGCGATATATGTTCCCAGTGCTGTACAGATACTCTCTATATATGTAAAAATTAATGTAATTTGGAGCAAATGTTTTGTTTGTATATGGAAATAGCAATTGAGAATTGATAAACCAAATAGATTTTAAAGAAATTCACCCCTAAAACAATTTATGTCAGGAATGATTTCTACATAAACCTGAAGATTTTGTTCCTAAGCAATGTATCAACTACCTTAAAAATAGTCTGAAAACATCAGCAGTGTCAGTGATAAAACTATCAGCTTTTGCCTGATATCTGAAGGGGCACTTTTCCAAGTGCTTTGAAACGTATCGTAAAGCAATAAAAACCATGTGTCATTTCAGTCTGAGTAACTTAGGCAAAATAAAATTTTGAGAATCTGAAACAGGTTACTAGGAAAGCATTATGTAACCAAAATAAAACTAACACTTCTTCACTTGTAGTTACTTCTTTGAATATAAGAATGTGATATAATATTTTGAAAACTGTTTAAATTCTGTATCTTATGGTCAAAAGTTTTTCATTTTTTTTCTAAATATGCACTTAAAAATTTGATGTAATCTATGAATGGGTTGTTTAGAAGACACTTCTTGGTAGAACTAACTTATTAGAAAAAATATTATATGGGATATCGATAATTCATTTCAAAAGTGTGATATTGTCCCCTATTAATTTCTTCCTTTGAAATAGCTATCTTCATTATTGGCATTAAGAGTTCAATTAAAAAAAATAATGAAAAAATCATAAAAATTCATACATGAAGCTTATTTTTAAAGAAGACATTTTTGGTCAGTCAATAATACTCATTAACTGAAATTTATTACATTCAGATAATTCTCCCTACTGCTGTAACACTTTCAGTTAAATAATGTATTTCCCATGTGAGGTTTGCTTCTATCAATTGTCATGATTTGCTAAAAATTTATTAGGAAAAGCTGGTAGTTATAAGAAATACTGAATATTGTAGGAATGAATTTTATATGTTTTCAGCTGTTAGGGATTAGAATATATCCACTGATTTTAATTTTTATTTTAAAGAAGAAATATGATTGATACAGAATTCATCACCATGTTTATGTAATAAATTTACTAAATTTAACATTATTTTAAACAATAATAACCACTTCTTCCTCATTTCTCATGTTCATGGACATGAACAATCAGATTCTCCATCAATAAAAATGAATAGAGATCCTCAGGACCCAAGGGCTTGGGTGGATGAAAGTCCAGTGTGTATATTTGCCTTGCTGATTTCTGCTTAAAATGATTTTTATTTTCAAATGAAAATAAAGAGAAAACTAAAATTAAACTTGTTAAATAGATTTAAACAAAGTTAGAAAGCCTATAAAGTTCTGGTTTCCTCTTTCTGTTACTTCTGGATCTATATATAATTCCAGTAGTCAGGCAATACAATAAAAACGCATTTAACTATGACTTTTTGGAAACTTTTGTGTACTGAAATCCAGTAAGTGGTTAATAAATGAAAGAGAAAGAAAACCCCTTCCTGGTTCTGGCTATTTCTTTACAGAGATAAGACTGCTTCCCAGTGCAGACCAGCAGTACTGACATGGGGAGCAAGATGGGAGTTCACTGAGGTCAAACTGGGCACTGGAAGGAGTCTTATCACTCAGCCTTGTGCTAATCCCATGGATAATAATTTAGTAGTCTGTGAGACAATATTAATTAATAAGATTATTATTGGACATCTTACTTTTTTCTAAAAATCAGGTGTTCTATTCCAAAATCACACTAAATCCTGAGAGCAGGAAAAGAAGAATAAACAGTAAGGGTATAAAGCAAGACATTGATTATATCCAAGTTTTTTTCATTAGATTTTTCAGTACTTCTTGACTAAGGCAAGCTACAGTTCCTTCCACTGTGAACAATTTCAAAGACCATCAGAATGTAAGATTAGTAATATAATATCATATTATAATGTTCTTGTATTATTACAGTGTTGTTCTGAATTTTTCAGAGTGTAGCTCTGAACTTTAGATTTGGGCTTAGTATTCTAATTCGGGTGTTATCTCCAGCACCTATCTAACTAGAAAGAGTGTATAGCATCGGGCATTTCTCCTGACGTTCATTGGAAGTGAACACTGCAAGCAGCTGATCAAGGACTCGCTCCTGTATGCATTCCTTTTCCCTTCTTCCTTTCTAGAAAAATATGTGCTGAATTGCAGTGTATTGTGATCAGAGCTACAGCATTTGTTTCAGGTTACCCAAGGCCCTTGACAAAATTAGATTGTATAAGGATGTAATGAAAAGAACTGTAGCAAGAGCATTTATAAGAACCAGGCTGACATATTAGTTGCCTTTATATATCTTGAGGCAATGGAGAGATTCTTACATGATAATGACCTGTACTCTTGCTTCACTTTGTAATTACCATCAATTGTAATTTAGAATAATAAAGTGATATAAAATTTGCTTAGACTGAATTTTAGTGTAGCTGAATATTTACATAAATGGCAGTAGTACTTACATAATAAGGCCAGATTCTGAACTTCCACGTCATATTTACCCTGTCTGTTGACTTAACTTCCTATTTAATACAATTTTAATGTCATAGAACATTTTGAAACATTGCAAAATCATAGAATAACAGAATCACCAGATTGAAAAAGACTTCTGAGATCACTCAGTCCAGCTGTACCTGTCCCCTTACTAAACCATGTCCCTAAGAAATTCATCTATTTGTCTTTTAAACACCTCCAGGAATGGTGACTCCACCACCTCCCTGGGCAGCTGTTCTAATCCCTGACCACCCTTTCAGGGAAGAAATTCTTCCTAATGTCCAGTCTAAACCTCCCCTGGTGCAACTTGCAGCCATTTCCTCTCGTCCTATCACTTTTGACCTGCAAGAAGAGCCGAGCACCCACCTCCTCACCACAACCTCCTTTCAGGCAGTTGTAGACAGTGATGAGGTCTCCCCTCAGCCTCCTTTTTCTCCAAGCTAAACAACCCCAGCTCCCTCAGCCGCTCCTCCTAGGGCTTATTCTCCAGCCTCCTCACCAGCCTCGTTGCCCTTCTCTGCCACACTCCAGCCCCTCAATGTCCTTCTTGTCACTCTCTGCTGGGTTAAAAGCTGGCTGGATGGCCGGGCCCAAAGGGTTGTGGTAAATGGAGTTAAATCCAGTTAGGAACCGGTCATGAGAGGTGTTCCCCAGGGTTCAGTGCTGGGTCCAGTCCTGTTTAACATCTTTATCAATGATCTCGATGAAGGCATTGAGTGCACCCTCAGCAATTTTGCAGATGGCACCAATCTGGGTGCAAGTGTGGATCTGCTTGAAGGAAGGGAGGCTCTGCAGAGGGATCTGGACAGGCTGGATCAATGGACTGAGACCAATGGATGAGGTTCAACACGGCCAAGTGCAGAGTCCTGCACTTGGGACACAACAACCCCATGCAGCGTTACAGGCTTGGGGAGGAGTGGCTGGAGAGCTGCCTGGCAGAGAAGGACCTGTGGGTGTTGGTTGACAGCGGCTGAACATGAGCCAGCAGTGGCCCAGGTGGCCAAGAGGACCAGTGGCATCTTGGCCTGTATCAGACACAGCGTGGCCAGGAGGAGCAGGGAGGTGCCCCTGTGCTCAGCACTGGTGAGGCCGCACCTCGAGTGCTGGGTTCAGTTTTGGGCCCCTCACTCCAGGAAGGACATTGAGGGGCTGGAGTGCGTCCAGAGAAGGGCAACGAGGCTGGTGAGGGGGCTGGAGAATAAGCCCTAGGAGGAGCGGCTGGGGGAGCTGGGGCTGTTTAGCTTAGAGAAGAGGAGGCTGAGGGGAGACCTCATCACTGTCTACAACTACCTGAAAGGAGGTTGTGGTGAGGAGGTGGGTGCTCGGCTCTTCTTGCAGGTCAAAAGTGATAGGACGAGAGGAAATGGCTGCAAGTTGCACCAGGGGAGGTTTAGACTGGACATTAGGAAGAATTTCTTCCCTGAAAGGGTGGTCAGGGATTGGAACAGCTGCCCAGGGAGGTGGTGGAGTCGCCATTCCTGGAGGTGTTTAAAAGACAAATAGATGAGTTTCTTAGGGACATGGTTTAGTAAGGGGACAGGTACAGCTGGACTCAATGATCTCAGAAGGCTTCTCCAAGAGATGATTCTATGGTCCTATGGTTCTATGATTCACCCATTAAAAAAATAACCAGGATAATTCTGGTACCTAGTTAGTGACATGATGCCTTACAAATAGTTAAAATTAATTCCAATGTGACTTTTTCATCCTCAGGTATTAGTCAGTCTCAAAATTACTTTGTGAAATCTTTGATTAGAACTACTATTAATGACGAATTCTAAAAAATCTCCTATAAATTCTAAAAGTGTCATTTCACAGATTCCTGTGTGGTGTTTTTATTGTAGCTTTGGGTGGTTTTGTCACCTCAGAGTCAGTCCCTCACTTTTTGTTATTGCCTGAACAGCCAGCAGCCCACTAGACCCCACTGGGAATGGGTAGGGGAGACAGCTATTTTATACCAAACCACATGAATCAACACACATCTTCCAAAACTGACAATATGACAGAAAAATATTACTTTATAAAATGTGTTTTGCAACAACAAAACAAAATATTTCCTTGTGGACTCTAGTTTTGGGCTGTCTGGATAACTTTCATGAGAGAAAAGTAATGTCTTACATCCTCCTGCAGATCCTTCAGAGAATAAAAAATTCATTGTGTCCAGGGAGACAGACCAGTAAAGATCTGGAAAATGGAGAACAGAATTTGGAGCTATGGTTTTTTTAGGACATTGTGCCATAGAAAATGAATATTCAACATGGTGTTATGTAACAAAAGGTTTGCATATATCTATATTTGGAGGCCAGTGTTGTGTTTCTGTGTTCATTTTACAGCCTTTGGGTTTGCAATGATCTCAGTGAACTTAGGGGTCTTGAAATAAGCAAGCACTTAACTAGACTGAGGATACTGATTTAATCACTTCAATTTTCTTTAGAATGAGTGTAAATATGTATTTGTCTATGTAGATGCACAACATGTGGGTCCATTTGCTCTACCTTTCAAACCATTTTGCTTGTTCAGATTCTGTAAGCTAATTCTCTGTAGAGGCAGTTCCTTCAAAAAACTGATCAGAGAGAAGAAAATCCTCTGCCTCAAAATGAAATTGATTTTAGAGTCAATCTGAAAGAGAATACTAGCACCGATTTTCCTTCATGGTCCTAGGGAGATCCTGAATTTTCTCAACAGTATACGTTTAAAACTACATTTCTTCTGAGCTATTAAGAGTCTTGTAAGGGTACTATGTAAGAATGAACAAGCTTTGGGGCTGAATCAGGAGTGGGCAGTGATCATGTCTCCCTATAACTTATTCATTCACTCTCACTTTTATTCTTGAAAACCTATAATTTATTCATCCTGAGAAGCAATAGAGCACGAACAGGGTCTTAAGCAGGAGGCTCGTGAAGTCTAATCCTGATTATGATACATATTCATACCAAACCCTTGGATGAGTCTCTCAGGTTCCACAGGTCAATTGACATATCTATACAATATTATAAGTGACTTCAGTGAGGTGTTGTGGAGATTAGTTGTGTTTGTAATACACTTTGAAGAACAATAAATGACCTATTACTAAGAATTTTTTTTTGGTCTCTTGCATGTTGATGAATGCTTTTCCTCACTCTCAGAAAGGAGGAATAGAAGCTACTTGGACTTCCAGAGGGCAAACTTTTGCCTGTTTCAGAGACTGATTGACAGAGTCCTTTGGGAGGCAGCCTGAAAGTCAAAGGAGTCCAGGAAGGATGACATTCTTCAAGAAAGAACTCTTAAAGACACAGGAGTAGGCTGCCCCCATGTTCAAAAAGATAAGTTAGCAGGGAAGAAGACCCACCTAGCAAAACAGAAAGGTTTGGCTGGAGGGGCAGGCAACACAGGAGAACTACAAGGATGTCATGAGGTTATGTAGGGAGAAAACTGGAAGGGCCAAAGCCCATCTGGAACATAATCCAGCTGCTGCTGTAAAAGAGTCAAAATGTCTCTATAAAAACATTAACAACAAAAGGAGGACTAAGGAGAATATCCATCCTTTATTTGATGCTAGGGGGAAACATAATGGCTAAGGATGAGGAAAAAGCTGAGGTACTTAATACCTTCTTTACCTCAGCCTCGAAGAGTAAGACTAGTTGTTTTCTTGGTACCCAGCTCTCTGAGCTGAAATACAGGGACAGGGATCAGAATGAAGCTCCCCTGGTCCAAGGGGAAGTGGTGAGAAACCTGCTACACCTTTTAGACACACACAGGTCTGTGGAGTTTGATGGGATCCACCCAAGAGTACTGAAGGAGCTGGCAGTAGTGCTAATCTACCATCTAAATCTACCCTCTCTTTGTTCAAAGCTCTTACCCCTTGTCATATTAACACATGCCCTTGTAAAAAATGTCCCTCCTCAGCTTGCCTGCAGCTGTCTTCAAGTACTGGAAAGCTACTATAAGGTCTCTCTGGACCCTTCTTTTCTCCAGGCTGAACAACTCCAACTGCCTCACCTTCTCTTCATAGGAGAACTGCTCTAACCCTCTGATTATCATTACAGCCTCCTCTGCTGGCCACATTTCTTGCCTTGCAGCCTAGGATACAGCTGGACTTCTGGGCTGCAAGACCAGGTTGGTGGCTCATGTTGAGCTTTTTGTTAACCAACATCCCGAAGTATTTTTCTGAAAGGCTGCTCCCAATACATCCCCTGCCCAGACATTACTTGTGCTTGGGGTTGCCCCAAACTAGGTGCAGGACCTTTCACTTGGCGCTATTGAACCTCATGAAGTTCACCCAAGCCCATCTATCAAGGCTGTCATGGTCTCTCTGGAAGGCATCTCTTCCTTCCAGTATGATAACCATGACACCTAGCTTGGTGTTATTGACAAACTCGCAGTCAGTGCCACCATTCAGCTAGCTGATGAAGATGCTAAACAGTGTCAGTCTCAATACCCCTGAGGAATGCCACTCATCACTGGTCTCCACCTGGATATCGAGCTGTTGACCACAACTCTTTGAGTGCAAACATCCAACCAATTCCTTATGCACCAAGCGGTCCATCCATCAAAACCATGTCTCTTCAATTTAGACACAAGGAGAGTGTCAAATGCTTTGAACAAATAAAGGTAGAATGCATTAGTTATTCTTCCTTTATTAACCAATGGTGCAATCTAGTCATAGAAGGTCACAAAATTTGTCAGGCACTATTTGTCCTTACTGAAGCCATGTTAGCTGTCACCAATCACCTCTTTATTTTCCATACGCCTTAGCAGAGTTTCCAGGAGGATCTACTCTGATCTTGCCAGGTACAGAGTTGAGACTGATGAGCCTGTAATTTCCATGGTCTTCCTTCTTCTTTTTAAAAATGGGGTTTATGTTTCCTCTTTTCCAAACTGATGTCTTCTCTCAAGGAATAAGATAAGAGGAAATGGCCTCAAGTTGCACCAGGAGAGGTTTAGATTGGTGTCACGGTCCACTCAGGGACCTGTGATGATTCGTTTACCTTGATCTCGAAGCGCAAAATTAAGGCAGCCAAAATGCCAAGGGGTTATAATTCAATCAAAGAGAAACTTTATTATTTTTGCCCGTAAAGCGGCACGCGATAGACAAAGTGGAGAAAAGGGGAGGAAAAGAAGGAAAGAGGATTACAGCTACCACCATGGGTCCAAAGGTGTCCCTATGGTCCCAGGCTCCGAACAGCGTCCTGCTGGTCCTCAGTCGAGACTTGTCATCACGACAGGTGATCCGTGATCCAGAGGTGGGGAGATCTCAGCTGGAGTTCAGTTAGGAACCATCTTTTATGCTCAGCAGCAGCACCTCGCACCTCCTCTCTCCCATGGATTGAGGCCAATCTCCGCCTTCATTTCGCAATCCAGGCTGAACTGCGCAGGCCTCAAAAGTTCTCGCTTTGCTTGCCAGAACTTGTCTGCGCCTGCGCCACCTCGCGTTCGGGGGTCTTCTGCTTCCTCATCTCATCTTCGTGATGGCTAGGTGACCGGAAGACCCTCTGCGAGCCTCTGTGCATGCTCCTCCCTTGTTGATGTTGGGTCATTGAGGAAGTGGGGTAACTTTGGCTGAGGTAGCAGGTGAAATCCATCTTCTGGACAGCATCTATTCAATTTTTCCTTAGATGTTACTTGCAGTCCTTGGTCACGGCGACTGCTTTTTCCAGGCAGTGCCTCCATCTCGGGTCATTGCTCCTTGGTCTTTCTCTGAGTTCCTGATGGCGATGTTGAGACAAGTACTGTTCTTCCGACCGAGACAAATACTGTTCTTCGGACCGACTCTTACAATTGGATGTTAGGAAAATTTCTATGATTCTCTGAAAAAGTATGCGAAAGAACCAGCATAAAGAACCTCAAAAAATGAGTGCCTTAGTTTTCTCTGTGTCTCTTACAAATTTTTGATTGTTAGAAGCTACAACAAACAGAATGAATTTTTATTCTCAGTAATACCAGAGCAGCTTCACGCAGAGGTCTGAAAGAGACTAGTTGGAGTAGGTCTCTCAAGGGAATTCCATTGACCTGCATATTTATCTTCTATCCCCAGTTATCCTCATTCTCCATGCTTAATGGAGTCCTCCAGTCCTGTTTACAACCTGACAATAGTTGAAGGACTTATTCATATTGCACAGGGAGGACAGACTGGCTCCTGAATTCATGATTCATGCTGCAGAGAGTGCCATGAATGAGACTGAGACTTTAAAGCATGCACATGATGCTTTTAGATCCAATTCCAGCAAAACTCATCCAGTTCTTCAGTGTCAGAACTGCTTAATTATGACTTGATTTTCACACTGTTTTACACTGCCCCATATAATTAAAACTAAAACCACTAGATTTCCCTTCAATGCCAAATTATACTTTTAGGTTTGACCTTGGAATTCATCTCATGACTCACTATCGAACAGTTTGTTTTCCTTGTCAAGGATATAGAAGTACTCCAAGTAGTACAGAAGCGAAAAGCTAAGAAATTATAATCCATTTTACTGGTTCAACTTCTGTATTTGTAGAATTTTTTTTTCTTAAATAAAATTATCTGATATACAAAGTATATCAAATGTGTTTAACTAAGAACTCCTGATATTAAAAATGTCTGGATTCTCTCAGAAGAAGAAAAAACAAAGACTTAAGTATATGCATAACTGAATTCTGCAGTATTACTCACATGAAAAAGATTATTCACTATTTTAAGTGTTTGGAAGGATGGTGTATTTTTGATTAAATATCCATGCTGGGTATAGTTTATAGCTTCTACTGTTTAAATTGCACCAGTAATCTTGTTCTCTAATTACTTTTCTGAAAGCTTATTCTAATATTTTTTATTCCATGATATTTGCTAAAATGACCTACTGAAATGCTTTTTTTCAGGAACTGTGTCATTTAGGTATAGAAATCAAAATTTTTTAGTATTAGTTAATGATGGGTAATTTATTTAATTTATGGTAATTTTAGAATTTTCATATGATGAAAAATGTTGTCAATCAGTGAAAACTCTTAATGTTTTCTTGGGTGGCTGTATAATTCTCAAAAACTATGTTACTGCACCTTGGGGAAATTTGTTTCACAGGTAACAGATGCAAATCTCCTGCAGTTGAAAGCACTGTTCATAGAAGGTTAAATTTATTCTACCTTGCACAGCAGAGCTGGCCTCTATAAATAATTTTATTATGTTCTTTTATAAACATTTTGGAAGAAGGAAATTCTTGGTTTAACACAATAACATAATGTACTTTCACTACTCAAAGAATTAGATTGATTATAGTGGCATCCAAGATTGATAATACATAGATTTCTATTATGACACCCATTGTTTTAGTGTTAGACTGCAGAGGAATGCTTCCTTAAATGCATCATTGTATAAAATATTGACCTAGAGGACTTCATTATTCAAGCTGGAGAGACAGTCACTGCTTAACAGTAATAAACTGTTTCTGTGTTACATCAAGAATACTTCGAAAAATATGAGAGTTGTCAAATCTCTTGAAAATCCTGTCTTTATAGTACACATGACACTAAAGCTATGGCTGTATTTTCTGCTAATAAAAGCAAAGGCTCAGACAGATGTGAAGGATATCATGGTATACTGACAGGAAACTAAGAAAAATGAGTACTTTGTTGAGGAGCAGAAAAAGACACAGGCCAATGACCTTGGGAAGCTTTAATAGATGTAGCTTGATGCTCTTTTTTGCCTTTTTTATTTTTTTAACTGGGGGAGAAAATACGGATAATGCAAAGAATTATAAAGTTAACATGCAAATTCTTAGCATGTGCATTAAAATTCAATATTAGGCTTAAGAAATCAGTTGAAATCAAGTTTTACTTAACTTATTAAAACAAGAAAGGTAAAAAATTATTAATAGTGATTAACAAGTTCATAATAACAGCTTTAAAGGCAGTGCGTCTAATCATTACTACAAGAGAATATGTATAGTAATTAAGAAAGATACATCACCAATTGCCCTATCACCATCATTGTTGTCGTCGTCCAGATCTGCAGTCACTAGGGAGCCCCTTTTGCAGCGAAGATTTGAAGAGCCTGCCCCTGGACAGCACATCCAACTATAGACGGCGTCTCCAGAGATCACTACAGGAAGGTCCAGCTTTTATATTGCTAAATAAACAACTTATATCATTCTTAAATGCAGGAACTCTGGTCTCAGCCATTTCATTGCCCTCCCTCCTGGAGTGTGGCCAAGACTAGAGAAGGTGGGAAGGAAGGCAGGTGGATATTTCTTCTCTTTCAACTAAGGAGGCTGTCTAAAGTCCAGCACTTTCTCCAGTTTTGCAGAGTCTTCATGCTCGTGAATCTACGATTAAAGTGTTACAAACCAATTCCACTGATAAGGTGATGCATGTTTCTCACATTTTGTGTATTCAGAATAATATAACACAATTTTATTGATAACACAACTGTGAGAAGTTACAAATTAAACAGTAAATGCAGCAATGCATGTGTCATTTATTTGAGGCTTCCTGATTAGGCCCTGTCAGTTCAGTTGGCCGTAAAGTGTAATCATGACTTTCAGTGAGATAAAGGGAAAGAGAAGGTGAAATTCAGGATCAAATACCATTGAATGCCAGTTATGAGTCAGGTATCTGATTCGTATTCCGTTGAAATATCCTAATATTTCTTTACACACAGAGAAAAAAAATCTGTTTTGTTCTTGGGAATGTAAAATATGGGCATATACAAAGCCTCTTTTAACTTTAGACATAACAAGTTTAATTTTCATCCATGATTTATTAATAACGTACCTTGGGCTTTTAATACATAAATAGAGACAAGTTCGAATTCAAAATCTTGAATTTTCTCATTGTACTGACTCATGTTAAGTATATTGCCATGTATATTGAAACTTGTTTTGAAGTTAATTTTATTTTAATATGGACCATTGGACTTTCAGTAAGACATTTAAAGGTAAGTTTCACATGCAAGATCTTCTGAAATGAGATTTAAAAACTTGTGGGTTTCCCATTACTTTTCAATATCCAAAGGAAATTATACTTTTGTACATGAAGAAACATCAGAAATGCTTCTTTTCAACTTGTAGGTTTTCTAGTTTCTGAAGTATTTACTGAAACAAGTACATATTCATACAATAGAGAAAAAGTACTTTTTAAAGAATTCTCTGTAGCATTTAAATCAGAGAAGTACTAAAATGTGGTGAGCGTTCTTAGAATGTTTTATTTGATATGGATAAATCCATTTTATTTTCATTAGTAACCCCATCGCAATCAGTAACACTAGAAAATGTTCAGTATTTTCTAAATGGTTAGAATATTATTACTAACTTTAGTAAGTTATTTTTCAAGTGATGAACACTTCCTGCTCTTGCAGAACTATTATCTTATGTGACTCCAAAACTTCTGGCTGCCTGTTTAATTTGAAGAACTTTGGCAAGGACACAGACTTACAACTAACTCTTGTTTCAGAGCTTCTGAGTCAGGAGGATGTGAACCTGTCTAACATCATCTTGACATGAAGTTTCTCTAAGAAGGGTGTCATTAGTAGTTGTGACTGTCCTGAATTTATAATTTTCTCATTTCTTCTTTCAGTGGTCCTTGGCTTTTAATCTCCAAACTCCACTTCTGAAAATCTTGTATATTTCAGTAACTAGAACACATATTTTTTTTATTTCTGATTGCAAACTTGGAGTGTTTCCTTGTCTTGCTGGTTCAGTGCTCCCTGCTCAGAACGTCAGTACCCAAACACAGATCTTTTAAGGCCTGTCAGCCTCCACTGCTATCGGTTGTCCACCGTATTTTGTTCTAATGTCAGCTTTCTGGGCTTTGCACACTTCCCTGCCACATCCTGCTCAATAAGCCACCATGACTCCTCTTTTAAAGAAAGATTTTGCTCAGTGATAGCATTGATTCTGCAATTGCCCGTTGTTTTTCTGGAGTACTGGATATTCTCCCTGTTTTGCCCCTTAAAGACAAGACAAGTGCCTTGTGAATTGTACAAGTATTGTGCTTACAGACGATACTTTTGAGGTAGGCCCTGGTAGCACATGCTTCAATATCCTGAATTTAAAGGATCAAAAATAGTTATTCAAATTTTTTTAAACAGTTTTTAACCTTCACTTCATAACAGAACTTCTACAGTTGCTGAAAAAACGGTAATATTTTTTCATTAGCAATTGTTAAGAAATAACATCATTGATTTGTCTCTGTTATCAGATTTTTTGAAGTAGGTGTTGGTTTGGGGTTTTTTTAATGTTGAAATTTTAAGTAAAGCCTAGAGGACTTCTTTGTGAAAGCTTCTAACAAAATAAGTATCTAACAATGAAAAAAAATGCTGTTATGGTAGTAAGGAAAGCCAGATACTGAGCTGCTCCCTTTTTATTGTTTATAGTTGTTCTGCCATCTTACTGAAATTTCTGTTGCTTTGTTATTTCATTAAAGCTTAAATTTAGATCAGGCCCAAATATTATCCTCACAATGCTGTTTCAATGAAGGTTTTTAAAATATTTTCTAACAGAAAAAGATCTGGACTTCACTGTTTTCTTTTATATTTCTATAATGTTGCTAAAGATAAATGGAGCCCTCTACTAAAGGTTGAGATATTAATTTGTGTGCGTGTGGAAGGAGGAGATATCAGAGGAATATCAAGGACAGGCAGCAGGAAAACTGCACTCTAGGTATCTAACAAAGTTCCCCATCCATAAATCAATACTTTTCTAATCAGTATCCTATCAGGAAGACTCACAGGAATTACTCACAGTGTCCTCATTTACTTAAAACCAATTACAGGAGAGCAAGCTGGAGCAGCTAAAATGTTAGAGCATGGTATAATCATAGACAATTTGATGCCGAGTAACCATTATGCTCCACCAGAATCAAAGGTGACCTCATTGCAGACCTACATCTGACCATGATGTCCTAGCTCCTGCTCATTTCTCCTGCCTCCACTTTTCTGGGCCTGGTGCTCATCTGCTGAGACTCTTCAGCCCCTTAAATGTCCAGATCTTACCTTTTCTTGCTGCAGAGCACTGCTATAGTTTTGGCAAGGCTTTAACAACACATCAAAGATCTGGTTCAGTGTCTTCACATTTCACCATGTTTATCTAATCACAGTTATTGCACTGGTTTTAATATCATATTCCTGCCATTTTGTCCTTTTTTTTTGTCAGGAAGGGGATTGGTAGTTGATTGTGTGGGTGTAGAAATAGTTGAAACTTCTTTATTTTTGTGATAATAGACGTGTTTCATTGGCACTACAGAACCCTGAAATCACTGATTTTTGCAGCAACTTGCTTGGCACAGAGGGAAGGTCACGGAGGTTGTGCGGCCCTGTTGATTTGCAACCTTTTATATGTTCCTCTCAACAACCTCATCTGTTTTCATGGCTTTAATTACCATCTCTACACAAAAGACCCAGATTTATCTCTATCACAATGACCTTTCCCCCAGTGTTAAGATTATTATTTTAGTTGTGTAATTTCTTTTGATTATTTAAGGGACCATCATAAACCCTGTGTATTATGCAAAAGATAAAACCTTGTTTCCTCTTTGAACACTGGAAACTCAACTAGATGAATAGTCCACTTAAACAAATGCAAAATCCAGTCTTTATTTAAATCTGTAGTCTCACTTTATGGCTGATACAATAATCCATCGGAACTCCAAATAAAAAATGAGTTTCTGATTATATCTATGAAATCCTCCTGAGTTTTGGTCCTGTTGTCAGACCCTGGTTTACAGCCTTAGAAACTAAACTTCTAAGTGTTTCTCTTATTCCTTCATCCTCTTTTATTTGGTAAACAGTTTTTAAAAGCTTGGAATCCCCTATGATACTCCTTGTTCTTCCACAGATTACATGGCTGCATTTAGTCAGCTACAAAAATCAGTCAGTCCCATAGCTGAAAATGTGTAGAAAACTTAAGAGCCTTTTTGTTCTGTCTGACTTTTTTTGCAGATTAGGCAGTATTTGATAGCTCAAGAATTAAATGTAGTAGTATTCATAGAAACACATACATTTCAGTTCCTGTAGATAACCAAATGCTCTGAAGTATGCCTCAGATGAGAGGTGAAAGATGATTTTAAAAGACACATAATGATTCCAAAGACAAATAACAATTATTATTGCATACTCTCTGCGATTTACAGTGTGAGTGAGTGCTGAGGTTAGAAGGGGCTCCTGGGACCAAAGAGGTATGATGGTTTAGAGAAACAAACGGGAAGGAAAATGTGGTGAAAATGGGAATAGAGAGTTTTAAATGTTAAAGTTGAGAAAACAACACAGTATGGAAGCTCTTTCTTAGAAAATTCAAATCCTTCATCTCAAATTTCTAGTATTGACCTTCTATTGCAACTGTATCAAAAGTTATGTTTGATTTATTTCATTTTTAGCAAATCACTTTTTGCTGTTAATTAAATACCTGTAAAGCTCAAAAACTTTCTGGAATGAAATGTATAAAAGATAAAGATAATAAATAGCAAGTGTAGAACTGAAAGATCAATTCATTACCTTGACCTAATGTACCTGAACACTTAGCTGTGTATTCTTCGGTATCACTGCTGCGTTGTCAATCAAAATTGCTGGAAATAAGGCTATGTGCACGTTTCTTCTCACATTTCTTTTTTACAGACAGTGTATGTTTGTGAGCTTATAGTTCAAACAAATACTGCACTTTTCCAGTCAAGCTCATGTTCATTGCTACATATGGAACTTTGATTCACAGTTTATGAGCTAGATCTTGACTGGATGAAAGTAAACTAGATATACTCCATCTGATGCACTCCAGACACTAATTGATGTTCACTGCACAGGATCCAGTCGAGTGAGTCTGACACAAAGCCTTTGAAGCCTGGACAGGGTGGACGTGGTGTCTTCAGGATGGTTTCATTGTACAGGTGTGAAACACAGTGCCATTAGTGTGGTTTTCAAGATGGAGCATGAGGTCAGGATCAGACCTGCAGGCTGGTGATGTTCTCAGCCAATGTGTTAGTCTGCCTCTGAATGCCTCCACTCCCCCTGAGCACAGAGTAAGGGTTGTATTTTTCTTATAAAAGCTTTGAAACCTGACACTCTTATGCATAGTGTAACAAAAAGGTGTACAGGTTGTGAATGAAACAAGGGAAAAAGAATGAATGAATACTTGTTTGTGTGTCTTTGAAATGGGAGTGGATATGTATACTACAGCATCATACACGTCTGAGCAAATTTGCGCAAACAAAAGATGCAAATGGCATATGTTTTATTTTTTAATGTGAATTTTATAGTATTTCGGTGACTCCACCACTATCCTAGGCAGCCTGTTTCAATGTTATATCATTCTTTCAGTAAAGAATTTTTTCCAAATATGCAGTTTAATCCTTCTGTGATGCAGCTTGATGCCATTTACTCTCACCCTATCACTTGTTACTTGTAGAAGACACTGACCCCCACCTCGCTGCAACCTCATTTTTGGGGCCTGTAGAGACCAACAAGGTTTCCCCTCTGCCTCCTTTTCTCCAGACAAAACAGCCCTGGGTCCCTCAGCCACTCCCCATCGTCCCGGCTGTCCAGTTCCCTTCCCCAACTCTGTTGCCCTTCTCTGGACACGCTCCAGCCCCTTAAAGCCTTTCTTGTAGTGCGGGGCCCAAAACTGAACTCCGAATTCAAGACGCGGCCTCACCAAAGTTGAGTACAGGGTGATGATCCCTTCCCTTCTGGCCACACCATGGCTGATCCAAGCCAGGATGCTGTTGGCCTTCTTGGCCACCTGGGCCACTGACGGCTCATGTTCAGACACTATCGATTTATGACAATGCCTCTTGTCTGGTAGGCGTGTCAATGAACTTAAACTCTGCTTGTTGTTACCAGGCTGTTGGGTCACTGTCAGAAAGACCCTTCATGTGCTGTACTTCTGTGTTTTTTTCTTATTTTGTCGCTTCAGACTGTAAGACATGGGTTGTCTTTTGTATTACTGTGTTCATACTGAAATAAAAGGAGACTTGGTCTTGGTCTTCAGACATCCCTGTGAAATGATAAGTAATCAATTGTTTTAATTTAGACTTCCAGACATTTCTTCCCCTTTTAGGAAGCAGAACAGAAAAAACGCACATATTGAGGTTTTTTTGCAAGCAAACATATTTTATTTATTTGTCT